>LBNU01002657.1:33231-47444 GCA_014162995.1 Artemisia annua | reverse complement strand
GCAATATCCATACCTGCACAGTCATAAACACAAAAACACGATATCTTTGGCTTTGCACGTTAGTTTTTGGTCTAAAATAGTCTAATAATGGTGAATAAAAGGTATGTGAATAAGCACATACCAATTATTCTCAATGAGTCCTTCTTTGAGACGGGTGAAAAGGTCTCATTGTAATCAATGTCATCTTTCTGAGTATAACCTTTGGCTACAAGTCTAGCTTTATATCTTTCAACATTGCCTTTAGAGTCGCATTTGGCCATAAGACCCATTTACAACGAACTAGTTTAAAACCTTCTGGCAAGTTTACGAGATCCCAAACTTTATTTTGAGCCATTGATTTTAACTCTTCTTTCATAGCATTAATCCACATTTCAGACTTATCACTTTCTATGGCTTGTGATAGAAAAAAATTACAGGATCATTATCAATGCCAATATCAAAATCTATCTCTTGCAAGTAAACTATATAATCATCGGGAATAGCTGACTTTCTAACCCTTGCAGGTTTGTTTAATGCTACTCCAACAGGTTTACTTGTTTGAGTTGGTAAGTTAGTTTCTTCATGGGGTGTTTATTTATTAGTCAAATGTTGTTCTTGGTTTTGAAATACAGGAACAACATTCGGTCCAGTTGTGGATTTATGAACATTCATGGGTGATTCATCATCATCCCTTATTTCGTTAATATCCACGACTTGATTTTCAACACTCCCACTAACTTCACCATTTTCCAGAAATTTGGCATTGCCTGTTTCAACAATTCTAGAACTGTGGTTTGGAAAATAAAACCTATACCCTTTGGACTTCTCTGGGTAACCAATAAAGTAACCGCTAACGGTTCGAGAATCCAATTTCTTTTCTTGTGGATTATAAACCCGTGCTCCTGCTGGACAACCCCAAACATGCAGGCGTCGCAGACTAGGTTTCCTTCTAGTCCATAACTCAAAAGGAGTTTTTGAAACTGACTTACTAGGAACCCTATTTAACATATACACTGCGGTTCTAAGTGCATACATCCACAAACTTTTGGGTAAAGAGGATTTACTTATCATGATCCTAACCATCTCCATTAATGTTCCGTTTCGCCTTTTTGCCACGCCATTTTTCTATGGCATGCCCGACATGGTATATTGAGCACATATGCCGCGACTTTCAAGGAACTTTTGAAAGGGACCATGACACTTGTTAGGAATACGCTTTTTGTATAAGAAAGATTCGGTCACCCCAGATATGATTAAGCATTGTTTAGCTCGTAATAGTTACAATAGTTAGTTAAACGTAGTTTAGAAGTAGATTAGTTCGCGGAAGAAGGACGGGTCTTTACCCACTGTATACCTGATCCGCAGCCCAAGTGGCACGCCCAAGTGGCAAAACCCATGTACATATAAACCCTCTCTATCCTTGGAGAGGGTAAGCCTTCTCCTTATCTCATTTTCTTTTTTTTGGTTTTCTCTCAAGGCTTCACCTCTTTCTCTCTCTAACTTTCTCTCTCTACATTTCTTTCTTCCTTCTCTTATATGCAACGAAACAAACTACGAGTATGAACGTGTTTATGATGTTATCTAGTGTTCTACAATTGGTATCAGAGCCATGGTTACATCCTAGGGATTGTAGGACTTGTGGTGTATGGTTTGTTTTGGCTTCTACTAGTTTCTACTCATTTTAGAGCTCGTTCGTGGTGATTCTTGTGTTCTTTCTTGTACTTCTAGGATTAGAGGGGTTAGATTCATCTAGTTTATCAGTTGGTTGGACTAAATCTAACGTTTGAGTAGTGTACAAGTTGTTTTGGAACTTTTTCTTGGCAGCGGTTTGCTTTACGATAAAGTGTTCTTCGTAGCGGTTAAGTTGGGATTTTAGCAGTTAGCAACAGCGGTTAGGACAAGTAGTGAAGCGAACATTACGCTGTACTTTTTACTGTTTCAGCAGTTAACTTCCAGCGGTTTACTTTTCAGCGGTTAAGTTACCAGCGGTTCACTCTTCAGTGGTTACTTTACTAGCGGTTACTCTGTCAGCGGTTACTATTGTCAGCGGTTTAATAATCAGCGATTACTATTCCAGCGATTAAGTTTCAGCGGTTATTACATCAGCGGTTTTCTTTCAACGGTTACTTGTCAGCCGTTACTGTGCCAGCGGTTTACTTATCTTAGCGGTTTTCCTGGTTGACTTTAATGATATCCAAGCTGCTGGGTCTGACACTCGACCTCCAATGCTAGAAAGAATGGACTATGAGTCTTGGTCACAAAGAATTCGCTTGTATTGTCAAGGCAAAGAAAATGGGGAGAACATTCTGAAATCAATTGATGAAGGGCCGTTCCAAATGGGCACTACCAGAGATGTTATCTCCACTGGTGATGATGGGACAGTCACCCTTGGAATTGACAGACCTCGTACGTACAATGATCTGAATGAAGCTGAAAAGAAACGATATGATGCTGACATCCGTGCTTCAAACATTGTGGTACAAGGGCTACCAAAGGACATATACAAACTGATTAACTTCAACACTGAGGCCAAAGCTGTTTGGGAGAATGTCAAAATGTTGCTAGCTGGTTCAGAACTAACAAAGGAAGATCGTGAGTCTCAATTTTACAATGAATTCGAGCACTTTAAGATGAACCCTGGTGAAAGCATCAATGATTACTATGTCAGATTCCACAAGCTTGTGAATGACATGAGAATGATCAGAATGACAATGCCCAACATCCAACTCAACTCAAAGTTCGTCAATAACATGTCGCCAGAATGGGATCGGTTTGTCACAGCTGTGAAGCTAAACAAAGGACTCAGAAACACCAACTATGAGCAACTCTATGCTTATCTGCAACAACATGAGAAACATGCCATGTATGATCGTCAGCTAAGAGAGAAGTTTCAACCCTCAAATGATCCTCTTGCTCTATCTCCAATGCTCAAGGACTCAACCAATTCTCAACTGATTTAATCAACCCTCCAATCACTGCTCAAGCAACACAGAATCAGTCTTCTCTTGGTCAAGCCTCAATGCAATCAGCAAGTGTCAAAACTAATTCACAAGAATCGGGAAATTCCTACATGGAAAAGAGAATTGATAATCTCTCCAATCAAGTCTCTCTGCTGGTTCAACACTTCAGAAGCACTCTTCCTCAAACCAACAATCAACTCAGAACCTCATCTAATCCACGTAATCTTGTTGTTGTGGAAGATGGGCGAGTTGTGGTTCAGGGAAGACAGAATGTCCGAGGAAATGTTCAGAACAGAATGGGTAATGGCAATCAAGGACAAGGAAGAATCAAGTGCTACAACTGTGGTGGGCTAGGTCATATTGCAAGAAACTGCACTGAACCAAAACGTCCTCAGAATTCCGACTACTTCAAAGATAAAATGCTGCTGATGCAAGCCCAAGAAAATGGAGTGCAATTGGATGAGGAACAACTGCTATTTCTTGCTGGTGATGAAGGGAATTCCTTTGATGCTGATGTGGATGATCAACCAGTTCAGGATCTTGCTCTTAATGACCCAAACATCTTCCAGGCTGAAGACTGTGATGCCTTTGATTCTGATGTTGATGATGAACCTACTGCACAAACCATCTTTATGGCCAAGCTTACATCAGCAGTCACATCGGCAAATCAATCAGGATCTTCCAAATCATCAATCATTTCTGAGGTACTCAAATTATATGACACATATGAAACAAGTGTTATTCCAACGATGCTCAATGAGGAACATCAAACTAGTATTGTCACACCAGATGATGTTGATTTGAAAAACACTGATGTTCCCTCAAAACAACAACATATGGATGACAATAAAGAGTCTGATGAATCTAGTAGAGCATCTGAAGATACACATGTTGACGATGTGATGCACAATCAAAGGACTCATAACGAAGTAAAACACACCGACACTATTGATTCAAATTATGCTGATATGGGTAATAGCAATGTTGTCCCATATGAGCAATACTTGAAACAAAGTGTCGAGACTGCTTTACCAAGCGATGACTCTTTCGTTAATAATGATACTTGTGAATATGATGAATATACTGCTGTTATACCTGATGACACCTTAACCACTAGGATTAATATTCTCAAAGATCAGGTGAATATGTATCAACAACGTGCAAAATTTGAGTTAACCGAACGTGAACAGAAAATGAATTGGCAAATGTGTACATATATTACCGAAAGGAATTTAAAGGAAGAAGAGTTAAGAGGGGAAATAAAATCTTTGCAAAATCAAATCGATCAAACTGTTAAACAAAAACAGGAGATTCAAAATAGTGTCAACACACTAAAATTAGATTTTCAAAGTAAGGAAGCCAAACTTCTAAACGATTTTTCCCAATTAAAGGCCTTAAAGAACAAGCTTGAAAACAAATTGTACACACAAGGCCAAACCATTCAAACCGCTCAAATGATACAAAAGCACATTAAGCTTCGTGATAAACACAGTGATAAGGATACAGGTGTGCCTAAAACTAATTTTCTTAGGAGCATTAGTGCCTCTCAACCTGCCTTATATGACTATAATGTGATGCTTAAGCCCAATCATGATTCCCCTGATGTGCGTGATACAGAAGAGATTGTTGAAATTGAAACAGAAAATAGGAAAAGACTTGAGGATAAGATGAAGGATCCCATGTGCATTGCAAAGCGTGTTAATATCAAGCCCCATAACTACTATGAGCAGAACCGATTCACTGTGTTTGTACCCCAAACTAGGTTAACCCCTGAACAGATTTTTTGGGCCTTAGATGTGGAAAAAATGAAAGCTGAACTCCTTATGGCTACCACTCCCCTTAAGTTTGCTAAACCAATGGTGTATCCTCCCAATACACCCATGAACCTAGTTCAGATAGCACTTCCCACTCAATGTAAAACTCTTATTAGCATGTATGTACTGTACCAAATGTTTGCGGATTTTGACAAAACATGTAAAAAGAGGATTACTCCAACGGGAATTACTGAGGGGGAAAGGGGTTTTGAAGTTACAAAAGAATGTTATCTCATAGAAGTCATTCCGTTTTTTAAACAAATCAAAAACCATTTTGAATACATGGAAACGTCCCTTAAACTAGAGATCAATGAAATGAAAGAGGTGTTTAAAAACCAGGAAAGTGAAGGAAAACAAACTGTAATAGATCTTCAACATAGTGAAATTGCGAGGAAGAATGCTCTCATCATGAATGATAATTTGATTGCTATGTGCATTGCTCAGGATGTGTTTTATACTGCTACTGATTCTTCTTTAACTGCCTCCCAATTTCATGAAATGTCTGTTACCTTAAACGTTTTCCAGAATCGTGTTGTTGAGCTTGAGGGGGAGAATTTAAAACTGCGGGAAAAAATTCAAAAAGATGAGCATGATAACATGGTCAAGCAATTTTCAAAACTAGAGGTTGATAATCTTAACTTGCAATTAAGATACCAACATCTAGAAGAAAGAATTAGAAACTCAAATGCCAAGACATCTTCGGATGCTCCTGAATTTGTTGCATATTTTGAATTAGCCAAAAGGGATGAAAGAATTCAAGCTCACACTAACATGATTCGGAAACTGAAGCTTCAAATTGCACAATTTAAGATGAATAAATGTGATGTGATTGATAATAAATGTGATGCGATTGATACCCAAAAACCTCCATGTTTAGATTCTCAATATCTTCAACTTCAAAATGTCATTAACGACTTGAAATACGAAAATGAGTGTTTTCAAGCTGAAAACTCTAAAATCAAACAACATTACAAAGAGTTACATGATTCGATGAAGATCACACGTGATAAAAACAATGAAAAGATAACTTCTTTGCTTAAAGAAAATGAGAATCTAAAGACTCAGGTGAAAGGGAAAATGCCAGTCACTGCATGTGATTGCGGTCTGACTAAAGCGGCTAAAACAAAAAGAACTGATGTTGATGCCATTAATATTCCTCTTCCCCTTAGGAATTATGCGTTTGTTCATAGTGAGTACCTTAGGTATCTCAAGGACTGCCTAGATATCCTCTGCGAAACTATTGAAGAAGTTAGAATGGTGAGTCCTGCGGACATTGGCATCCGTGATGTGTATTATCTCACCAACAGGTCATATGAGCTCTTAGATTATGCCATTGGTACATGTCCTAAAGTTGTTTGCATGCGTGATAAGACTAATGATTTTTCCTCTAAGGTTAAGAACAAGCATGTTGCCTTTAAAGTGCCCATAACATCACCAAAATATAACACATCAGATACCAGAAATCATACAGCAGTTTCTCGTTCTAATGTTCCCATCACTATAAAATAAAGTATAATATGTAGTATGTCACTATAAAAATTGGTGTGTCACTATAAATTTAGTTTGTCGAAACATGGGAAGATTTGGTCAAGAAGTTTGTGAACGAATTTTTCCCTCCTTCCAAAACCACCGCCCTCAAGAATGAGATCATGAAATTCACGCAAAAATTCGATGAATCATTCAATGAGGCGTGGGATCGATTCAAGGACATGCTTCGTAAATGTCCTCATCATGGGTTTTCCGAGTTAATGCAACTCGATACCTTCTATAACGGAGTGAGCCAAATCGATCAAGACTCTCTAAATGCCTCCGCGGGAGGTAATTTCTTGAATCGAACCACTAGGGATGCTTTGGCTATCATTGAAAATAAGTCTAAGGTACGCATTCCGCGAAGCAAACCGATTGTTTCCCATGCAAATGCTAGTCCTTCTACTTCATTACCCGTGGCTCAATCTAGCACCGATGCTAGGCTTGACAAGCTCACGGAAGCCATCCATGCCTTAGTACTCACCCAAAACAAGAAAGTTTCTCCACAAGCTTCTCAACCTGCCGAGGTTAAGAAAATTGAAGTTTGTGTGACTTGTGGCGGTCCACACGCCTATTATAATTGTACCGCCACCGAAGGCAATCCCTTCGAGGTTAATGCAATAGCCGGTAGTTCTAATCAAGGAGGTAACCAATACCGTCCTCAAATGGAGCAAAATTACCGTGCTAGCAACCAAAGTGGACCACCCGGTTTCCCTCAAAATTTCAATCAAAACCGTAACCAAAACCAAAATCGAATGAACCAAGGTTTTCAAAACCAAGGGAATTTCAATCAAGGGTTTCAAAATCAAGGAAACTTGAATAGAAACCAAGGTTATGGTAATCAAGGGAACAATTTTCATGGTAATGGAAATCATAACCAAGGAAATTTCCAAAATCAAGCTTTCAATCAAAACAACCGAGCTCAAAATTCTCCTAATCAAAATCAAGCCGTTGTTCAAACTCAATCATCAACCGATGAATTGTTGAAACAATTTATGAAAGCTCAAGAAGAAACAAACAGGTTGTTGGTTAGTCAGATTTCTGAACTAAAGAAGTCTTTAAATGATCGACCTTCGGGATCGGGTACGCTTCCAAGCAACACGATCGCCAACCCGAAGGGCGATGTAAAGGCGATCACAACCCGTAGTGGTGTTTCTTATGATGGACCCTCAACTTCTACTACTCCTCCTAAGGAAGTGGAACGAGAACCCGAGGTGACAAAGAACAAGGTGCAATCTCCAAGCCCACGAAGTACCGCACAAGTTCAACCTCCGGAAGTCCAAACTTCAACTGACGAATTCATTTTTCCTAAGAGCATTCCTAAGCCTTCGATCCCATATCCTTCGAGGCTTAATGATCAAAAACTCCGCGACAAAACTAATCTCCAAATGAAGAAGTTCCTTGAAATTTTTCAAAAACTACACTTCGACATTAGTTTTGCGGATGCTCTTCTTTACATGCCCAAGTTTGCTTCTACTTTCAAGAGTCTTCTTAGCAACAAAGAGAAAATGATGGAGCTCACCAACACTCGTTTGAATGAAAATTGTTCGGCGGTACTCCTAAAGAAACTTCCTGAAAAATTAGGAGACCCCGGAAAATTTCTCATCCCTTGTGATTTCCAAAAGCTTGAAGAGTGCTTCGCCTTGGCCGATCTTGGCGCTAGCATAAATCTTATGCCTTTCTCTATTTGGCAAAAGCTTTCACTTCCCGAACTTACTCCAACACACATGACTCTAGAATTGGCAACCCGAACAATTACTAAGCCCGAGGGTATTGCTGAAGATGTCTTTGTGAAGGTTGGAAAGTTCTATTTTCCTGCCGACTTCGTAGTCGTTAATTTTGATGCCGACCCTCGTGTTCCCCTCATTTTGGGAAGACCATTCTTGAAAACGGCTCGTGCATTAATTGACGTCTTCGAAGGTGAAATGACTTTAAGGGTCGGAGATGAAAAATTGGTCATAAACATTGAAAATACTTCAAAAGATCTCCTTGACCTTGAACGAGAAGAAATTAACCGAGTTGATGCCATTGACATTGCTTCTGAGGAGTACTCTCAAGAAGTGCTTGGTTTTTCTCCGAGTGGCGATCCCACTCCTTCTCCAATCATAGCCGACTCGTCTCCTTCCCTCACTCCATTTGAGGGAAGTGACTTCTTTTTAAACGATGTCGAGGCTTTCCTTGCTCTAGATAGCTCAATGTCACAAGAAGTTGATGATGACTATCTTGACTCCGAGGGGGATATACTTTTGCTTGAACAATTGTTAAATGAAGATCCGTTTTCCCCTCTTCCTCCAAAAGAACTTCATAATGAGGAGATCAAATCCATTGAAAAATCTATTGATCCTCCCGAGGTCGAACTTAAGGACTTACCACCTCATCTCGAGTATGCATTTTTGGAGGGTGACGATAAGTTTCCCGTCATTATTGCTAAAGACTTGAGTGAGGAAAACAAAACCGCTCTCATAAAGGTTTTAAAGTCACACAAGCGAGCCATCGCTTGGAAACTTTCCGACATCAAGGGTATTAGCCCGGAATTTTGTATGCACAAGATTTTGATGGAGGATGACTATAAACCGGCGGTTCAACAACAAAGAAGGGTGAATCCGAAAATTCATGAGGTCATCAAACAAGAAGTCATAAAACTTCTTGATGCCGGCTTGATTTACCCTATCTCGGATAGTCCTTGGGTGAGCCCCGTCCATTGTGTGCCCAAGAAGGGTGGTATTACGGTTGTTAAGAATGATGATAATGAGTTAATTCCGACTCGATTGGTGACGGGATGGCGTGTTTGCATTGACTACCGAAAGTTAAATGACGCCACCCGCAAAGACCATTTTCCTCTACCTTTCATGGACCAAATGCTCGAAAGACTTGCGGGAAACGAATACTATTGTTTCCTTGACGGTTTCTCGGGTTATTTCCAAATTCCCATCGATCCTCAAGATCAAGAGAAAACAACTTTCACGTGCCCATATGGAACATTTGCTTATCGTCGCATGCCTTTTGGCTTGTGCAATGCTCCGGCCACGTTTCAAAGATGCATGATGGCCATTTTTCACGACATGATCGAGAAAACGATGGAGGTCTTCATGGATGATTTCTCGGTCGTTGGGAATTCGTTTGAATCTTGTCTTACCAATTTAGATAAAATGCTTCAAAGATGTGAAGATACGAATCTAAGTCTAAATTGGGAGAAAAGCCATTTTATGGTCAAAGAAGGCATTGTCCTTGGCCATAAAATTTCTAAGAGCGGGATTGAGGTCGATAGAGCTAAAATCGATGTCATAGCTAAACTACCTCCTCCCACAACTGTCAAAGGTGTTCGGAGTTTTCTTGGTCACGCCGGCTTTTATCGTAGATTTATTCAAGATTTCTCGAAAATAGCTAGGCCTATGACCCGACTTCTTGAAAAAGAAACTCCGTTTGTCTTTTCCGATGAGTGCATCGAGGCTTTTCAAACTCTTAAGAAAAAGCTTACCGAGGCACCGATCTTAGTTGCCCCCGATTGGAACCTACCTTTCGAGCTTATGTGCGATGCTAGCGATTTTGCCATGGGTGCGGTCTTGGGGCAACGTAAAACCAAGTATTTTCAGCCGATTCATTATGCAAGCAAAACGTTAACCGAAGCTCAAGCTCACTACACCACAACGGAAAAAGAATTACTAGCCGTGGTGTATGCTTTTGAGAAGTTTCGGCCATACTTAATCTTGACTAAAAGCATAGTGTATACGGACCACTCGGCTCTCAAGTATCTCTTTGCTAAACAAGATGCAAAGCCGAGGTTGATCCGTTGGGTTCTTCTCCTACAAGAATTTGATATCCTTATTCGGGATAAAAAAGGAGCCGAGAACCTTGCTGCTGATCATCTTTCCCGATTGGAAAACCCTCATCAAAGTGAGCTCGAGAAAAAGGAAATAAATGAAACGTTTCCTCTCGAGACACTTAATGTGATTTCTAGTCGTGGTGATTCTAGTACCCCATGGTTTGCCGACTTTGCAAACTACCATGCGGGGAATTTCATTGTGAAAGGGATGTCGTCCCACCAAAAGAACAAATTTCTCAAAGATGTTAATCACTACTTTTGGGACGACCCCTATTTGTTCAAAGTTTGTGCGGATCAAGTCATTCGTAGGTGTGTTCATGGCCAAGAAGCCATGGAAATTCTTAAGGCTTGTCATAATGGACCCACCGGGGGACATCATGGCCCGAACTACACCGCTCGAAAAGTATTTGATTCCGGTTTCTATTGGCCCACTATTTACAAAGATGCCCATGACTTAGTCAAATCTTGCGACTCTTGTCAACGTCAAGGAAAGATTACACAACGGGATGAAATGCCACAAAATGTCATCCAAGTTTGTGAAATTTTTGATGTATGGGGCATTGATTTCATGGGGCCGTTCCCGTCTTCACGAGGGAACAAGTATATACTCGTGGCCGTCGATTATTTGTCGAAATGGGTTGAAGCCAAACCGCTCCCTACTAACGACGCCCGAGTTGTTGTGAAATTTCTTAAGTCTCTCTTCGCTAGGTTTGGAACTCCCCGCGCCATCATTAGTGATCGCGGTACTCACTTTTGCAATGACAAATTTGCAAAAGTCATGCTTAAGTATGGTGTCACACACCGACTTGCTACCGCATATCACCCATAAACTAGTGGGCAAGTGGAGGTTTCAAACCGAGGTTTAAAGCGAATTCTTGAAAGGACCGTAGGCGAAAATCGTGCCTCTTGGTCGGATAAGTTGGATGACGCTTTATGGGCTTTTCGTACGGCTTATAAAACACCCATCGGGTGTACTCCATACAAGCTCGTTTATGGAAAAGCGTGTCATCTACCGATCGAGCTCGAGCACAAAGCTTACTGGGCCCTTAAGCATGCCAACTTCGATCTTAAGTCCGCGAGTGATCATAGGAAAGTTCAACTCAATGAATTAAATGAACTCCGTGATCAAGCTTACGAAAACTCTTTAATCTACAAAGAGAAAACGAAGAAGATCCATGACTCCAAAATTAAGAACCGCGTTTTCAACATTGGTGATCGAGTCCTTCTTTTCAACTCTAGATTGAAGATCTTCTCGGGAAAGCTTAAAACCCGATGGACTGGACCATATACCGTTGCTCAAGTTTTTCCATATGGCACTGTCGAGTTGTCTCAAACCGACGGGCCAAACTTCAAAGTTAATGGTCATAGACTGAAGCACTACTTTGGAGGGGACATACCATCGATGGTTGTCCCGGATCTCCAAACCATCCCCATGGACCAATGAATGCGGGGATCGAGTCAAGCTAGCGACTCGGTGAACAAAAACAATAGCATTGCATGGGTTTTCACCCGTGATTCTGATTTCCTCCTATTTTCTAACATAAGTGTGGGGGAGTTTCCCCTACTTTTCAAAAAAAAAAAAAAAATAAAAAAAAAAATAAAAAAAAAATAAAAAAAAAATCATCATCATCATTTTTAAAGGAAGTGATAGCTTCTATTTAAGAAGCTTTAGCTATTTAGCTCATTTCTTTTAATTATGATATTCCCACACTTGCCCAAATCTAAGTTTTTACGTTTTAAAGTATCGGCATAATAGCCGGGACTTTGAATATTGAGGGCAATATTCATTTCTAAGTGTGGGGGAGGGAATTTTGGCAAATTTTATCAAATGTGTACCTTTTTAAGCCATATTCCCCCATTTTGGCAAAAAATTTTTTTTGGAAAGTGCTTTGCACTAGTGAAATAAATGGTAATCAATCCACCATGTATAACACACATAAGGATTGGCTAATCCTGGAGCAAACGGCTCTAGGTAAAGATATCTCAAATCCGTTGATGGCTTGCAATTTGCCAAAAATTGTATGGTACTCGACTCACCATATCTTCGGTAAAGAGTAGACTAGCCCGCAAGATTATGGCTTGTGGTAAAGGCATTGGAAAACCATAATTGGTAATCGACTCACCAAGATGTTGACTTTGTCCATCAAGAGTTGGCTAGTCCAAAAGCAAACGGCTTTTGGTAAAGACAAATCAAATCCGTTGGAAGCTGATGGTTTGCTCAAAATCATATGGTTATCAGTGTACCATAGTTCTTACTTGAACCGAAACATTTGGCTACTCCAGAAGTGATGGCTTTTGGTAAAGAGACTTCAAATCCATTAAACTTCATAAACGATTGCTAGGGACTAGCAATACTCAAGTGTGGGGGATTGATGAGTGTGTAAATACTCATCATTTTTATCGTATTTTAACTGCCAAAACACGTAAAAACACTCGGAAATACATCAAAATACTGAAAATATCCCAAAGATCGTGTTTTATATGTTTTAGATGCAAAATGATTAAAAACAAATGAAAATCGTACAAAGTTTGCATAATTGGCAGTTTCAATCCCCCAACTTTCAAAACTTGACAAAATTAGTCCCTGAGCATTTATTTTGAAAAGAAAAGTCAAACCAAGTCCTTTAAAATCAAAAATGATCTTTGGGAGAAAAGCTTTCAAAAATTTACAAGTTTGGTTCCTGAAGTTTCACAATTGGCAAGATTGGTCCCTGAACTTTCAGAAAATGGCAGAAATGGCCCC
Source organism: Artemisia annua (assembly GCA_014162995.1). Classification (NCBI taxonomy): domain Eukaryota; kingdom Viridiplantae; phylum Streptophyta; class Magnoliopsida; order Asterales; family Asteraceae; genus Artemisia; species Artemisia annua. The sequence continues at coordinate 34,598 of LBNU01002657.1, read as the reverse complement.
TGGTGGAATATTTTGGAGGAAAGGTCAACTTTTGTCCTTGGGAATTCACAAGTTGTCAAAATTGATCCTGGGGTGAAAGGTTTGAAGAATGTACATGTTCGGTCCCTGCAGTTTGGTATTTGGCAAATATGGTCCCCGGGAATTATAATTTGAAGAAAAATGATCATACAAACCGTGGGAAATAAAGACTTGGCAAGAATGGTCCTTAGTGGTACTTTGGAGAAATGGCAGATTCGGTCCCTTGAAAATCAGAAAATTACACTAATAGTCCTTGGGCTCAAATCCTAAACAAACCACTAATCCTATTTCACTACTAAACCTAAACTACACCTAAACCCATTAAACTCCGTGGCCCATCAACACACCAGCCCAACACCATAATACACCCAACCCCGTTTATTTATATAAAAGAAAAAGTCAAATACGGGTCAAAGCCAAACCTTTCTTCCTCCTCCCTCCCTTTAACCACCGGGTACACAACCATCTCCCAACACCTCCCCTGCAACACTCCAACCTTCCATCAAAAGCACCCCATTCCAACTCCCAATCCCACTAAACATCTCAAAACCCTACCTAACCACAATTGCCACTCTGGCAGTCCTCAAATCCCCACAACACCTTTTCCCGCCAAAACTGGTTTAAAGGTTAGGATCAATTGTAATCTAATTGGATGGTGGGGATCACTTCGCAAGGTTCAAGAGGCCAGGTTGGAACCCTAATTCACAGAAAAGAGGCACAAGAGAGAAGAATTGCCACCTACCACATTTTTAGTATAAATAGTAGCTTCATGTAAGCCATTAGGGCATCCCTTCTTTTGTAATTTTTCTGTTTTCTACTTAGTTTACTATTGTAATTCCAAATTCAAGTTTCAATTAAAGTTTAATTTCAGTTTGTTTTAAATTCGAATTTGGTCTCTAATTCTTAAAATTCTTGTATTTTGTCTAAAAGTTATTGTTTTTGGTTAACAAGTGTTCCTTATGGGTTGTTGAGATAGTTTGAATCAAAAGAAAATAGAAAATCAAAAGAGAAAAGAAAAACAGAAAATCAAAAAGAAAATAAAAAAAATATATATAATGAAGAAGAAAGAAGAAGCAGTAGCAGATGTAGAGCTGGTGATGGAACTGGTTTAGAATCTCATGGGAGATATTAGGTTGTTCTATTGGATCCTGGTTCTTAGTAGCTTCTAGCTTTGATGTCAAGTAAGGCATTGTACCCAATTTTCTCATATTATGTGTTAAGTATGATTGGTTGTTATTGATTGTAGTTTTCTGCTTAATTAAGTTTGTGTCAACTTAATATATAGTAATTAGCTTAGGTTTAGTGTTAATTTGTTGCATTGCTTTGAAAATATTGAAATCTGTTAGTAT
>LBNU01002657.1:0-28284 GCA_014162995.1 Artemisia annua | reverse complement strand
CGGTAAAAAGGGTTTGTTGGTTAAGGGTTGATCATCCTTTTTAATCTCTATCTATCTCATATTCCAGAAAAGGCGACAAAATCACGAATACATGATCGAATCCACGACCACGATACTCGCAATTGCTCAATTCCTTAACTCGAATAGGCTAAAGATAGGACCAAGTAATCTTCACCAACAATATTATATCAAAAAGGGTGACAAAATCATAAATACATAATCGAATCCACGACTACGATACTTAAGATTGCTCAAATCCCTAATCTCAATAAATCAAAGGTTTGGATGAAGAATGATAAATCAAAGGTTTGGATGAAGAATGATAGAGGGTATGGATAATAATTGGGATACAAATTGGTGTAAAATAAAAATTAAACAAAACAAATAGATTAAAATCCTAAGTGTGGTTAATTACTTTCCCAACCATCTCATGAATAAGACTCATATCATTGAATAACTCACGCTTTTGACACATGTAACTCACGCTTTAGGTAAACACGAATTATACTCAATAAAATCTTAAACAAAGAATAACCTTAGTTGGCGTTCCCATAACGGCCAACTCCCATTCAATCCATATATATATAATATACAACAACAAATAGTGATGATATCTCCCACTTTACAAAACTTTACATAAGTTGGTTAAAACAAACTTCCAACTTCTTTTCTTTCTTTTTCTTTTCTATTTTTTTTTTGACTGTGTATAATTTCACGACTTTTTCTATCACGATTTTTCCAGATAATTTTTCCATACTTTTCATAACTTTCAGAAATAATTGTAATAGTGAAAGTAGTAAACACACGAAAAATAAACCAAAAATATACAATATGTACTTTAACTCCAATTGCATTGTGCAATTTCCCGACCTAACCAAAGATAATAAATTACGCACGCGAACACAGGTAATGTAAGGAAACACACTTTGCCTAAAGTAACTAACCACGGATTTCAATCTACAGGGTAGGCTTAAGGTGTAAGGGTGTAACGAAACATTTTAATAAAGGTGTAAGAAACGAAAAGAATGACTCTGAGGGTTTTTCAAGGGGTATCTTACTCTAAAAGTGAGAGTAAACAAAGGGTTTATACGGGGGTTAACTAACCAGTGTAGTTAGTTAATATTACATAACATATAAAGGCTTTTTGGGTGTAATCCTAGAATTTACCAAGTTAGACAAGTTACTCCAATTATATCAATAATACTCATTATGGTGGTCTCAAATAGTATACAAGCCAAGTTCTAAAGTTTACAAGTCACCAGCACACTAAAGTTTTTGATTTTAGGCAAAAAAAATAATGTTATGTGTGCGGCTATGTAATTTAGACTTAAACAAAAACATGCTAAAAATTTTAAATTTTGATATATTAAGTGCATTTTAAGCATATTTTGATAAAATTTGGACAAGTAATTAAGTGTTCTAATTCTCCATCCCCCCACTTAAGTTAAATAACGTCCTCGTTGTTTGTGTTAAAGGTTAAAACTGGAAAATAAAAGAATTAGAATAGAAAAACTTCCATGATATTTGCTCGGAATGATCCTCCATTATGCGTTTATGAGCAAAAATCAACTTTCTTGTGGATTAGAACGTTTAAGCTTCATAAGTGATGTTTCCACAAAAAGTGCAGTAATCTATAATACCACCTAGACTTTAACACACCTGAGTTAAGAAGGTTCAAACTTGCATAATACATTAGTAGTTAGTAAAAATAAAACCTAAACAATTAAACTGTAAATCATCAGGTCAGTCGATACGCCGCATCCTATGGAAGAAGATGCGCCGTATCGAGCCTGGAATTAATACGAAATAAAATATTATACAGGATAGGATGTGTCGCATCTGTTTTACTAGATGCGCCGCATGTAGTTACCAGACAGACTGTTAACAGTCTGTTGTAAATGGGACGTTATCCTCGGCTTATCTCTTGGGCTCTCTCGGTCGCGTATGCTTTAATGCCGGTCTCAATCAAACACTTATTAGAAATATAAACTGAAGCATTAAATATAAACATGATAATAATATTTAGTACAGTCCCAAAAGAATAATAATGTACGAGGAATGATGTCCATAAATCCAATATCTAAACAGGAGGGTGCTCGTCATCAGGAGGTGCAGAAGTGCTAGCTCCATCGGTCCTCGGTCTGACTCTGTGTCTCTCAAAATGTATGTGTGTGTCAGTCATGACCGGTCCATCGTACCTCTGGTACCTCATACCACGCTCCTCCAAAACCTCATTCATGCGATCCACCACCCACGAACCAAATCGTCTATGCTCATCTGCAATACCTTGGATGGCCTCCCTCTGATCATCAATACTACCTCGCAGTAATCTGAGCTCATCCTCCACTCTGTCCAATCTCTGAGCAGTAGTACGTGGGACTGGCGCGTGCTGGGAATATGGTGGTACCTCTGGACCCTCCTGAGCTGGGGCAGCAGCCGGGCCCTCATGATCAGCCCCCTGTCCTGGCTCAACCACAACTGGTCGAGGTGGACCCAACGGAACCCAATGGTAAGCCCCCAGAAAAATCCTACACAACCTGAGCCTCCTCTCCAGAAAATCTATGTCCATCCTAGGGAGCTCCATTGCAAACACATCCAACCCTGCTGGTATATCGTCACCAATGATCCCAAAATGTCTAGCTAACCTAGAAACGAAGTGTCCCCCGGTAATCTGACTCCTACGATCTCTCCCAGGAGCAATCCGATGTAAATAATGAGCCAAAAAGTGGGGAACGTTCAGGTGAATGAGAAGGAAGAGATCGAGAGTTGTCNTCTCTAATCCCAAATAATATGCTCCAAGCGTGGGACCTAAAGATAATCTCGCCATCACCATCCCTATGAACCATCTCTAACCTATTCCTGAAAGTACCAACAGTAGCTCCCCCATCAATAAGTGCCAAACTGTCAAAATCAAGAACCAGAACTCTGAAGACCTGCCTAAAGTAAATATCTCTAAGTCTCCCCAGATAATCTGCTTCAGTAGCCTCAGTCAATCCCATCTCCGAACCTGAGCCACTCATGCCTCAACTCAATGTCGGGAAGTGCCATCTGTACCGATTATCGCAAATTTCCAGTTATCGCATATTTGATCACTTCATCTAGGATTCTCTAGTTAGGTTCAGAATGTAGTCTTCATAGCGATGCTAAAGTCATCTTTATCCTGAAAGTAAACTAACTTGTGCACGAGAGTAGTGAAACGATCAAAGCAGTTATCAAAAATCAACTATATTTATAAAAATTAAATGCGCCGTATTAGCAGAAGCTAATGCGCCGTATTTTCGTTACGTTTCAAAATACAAGATTTTTGATTTAGTAGATGCGCCGTATCGATAAAATAGATGCGTCGCTTCTGTTTAATAATTCGAAAACTGTTTTTAGTTTAAATATTAAATACGCCGTATCTGTTAAAACAGATGTGTCGCATGGCGTTAGGGTTTCGAAAAATTTCTTATTAAAAACAGAATACGCCGTATCTTGGGGAACAGATGCGTCGTACTCGAGTTATTAAACGTGTTGTATTTTTATAAAATTAAAATGCAATACGCCGCATATGATAAACAGATGTGTCGTATCGTTTGTATCAGCACAATACAACGACAGCAGTTAGTACAACAAAGAAAAATAAAATAGAAATAAAAAATAAAAATAAAATTACAGAAAATAAAAACACACAAAAACAGTAAATATGCAAATTATACAATGAATGCAATCTATCTAATATACAACAAGTTAGGGGTTAGTGTCTAAAAACCTAATAAAAAGAAAAACCTAATTAAAATACTAATCAATATAACAGATAATAACAATTCACTCCCCGGCAGCGGCGCCAAAAACTTGATGCGCGTGATGTGTCGTTGCGGTTTAGCAGTGTTAATGCCTACTCAAGTTTTAAATTTATATTTAGCCGACTTATCAATAACACACACACACACTTAACGAGCAGTATACCCGGTCAGCTTGTATATAATGGTAAGCAAAGTGTCAATCACTAAGAGTGGAACGTATTATCTAGTTATCTTAATCAGTATTTTAATATCTAAGTTAGTTTTACAGTCTAATCTAACGAAAGGGGGTTCAGCCTGAGAGACTGGCATAGTTTGGTTATTAATTAAACAGTAAATTAAACTAATGAGCACGAATCAGCGAATAGCATACACGTACAGATAGATAATAGAGACAATAAGAAGACCTGTCCTGATAATTAAGCAGCTTGTCACTTGTTTTGTTGCTAGTTTATATGAAGTGTATATAGTTAAACCTTTCTCGTTGGTTTCATTATATCGGCGAGTAAACCCTTAATGATTACTTATGAATATCCTACTTATCCAAAGACATCGGATTAAATAGGTGAGGAAGGGGTATGGGAGCCCAAGCAGTGCTCAACTAGACACAGAGGTAATCAATGCACTAATATAAATTCACCAAAGACATCAAACATATAAACTTTAATTGATGGGAAATAAATTTTAAAGCGGGCATTTGATTTTGCGTACTCACAAACTACCGGCCATCTATCCTGATGAATTAAAACTTACTATTACAATAAAACAAACTACTTAATGAATTGAATACATGCAAGACCTTCTTACATCTCTAATATCTTCGTTTGGGATGTGTCTTGTGTTGCTTGTTCGTCTGAATTCGATTCCTTAGGGTTATGGTGCACACAAAATTCGTCTAGGTCTTGGGGTATTTATAGTTTCTGTCTGAGGGTTCGATGCGGCGCATGTAATGGGTAGATGCGGCGCATTGACTTAACTTCACGTGGGGTCCAAGCTTATTATATTCTAGAATATTCGTACGCCGCCTTTAGATGCGGCGTAACTTGAATCTTTATGCAGCGCATGTCCTTCAGTTGTCTTGGATTGTTTCTGGTGAAGTCTTGATGGTGATACGCCGTATGTCAATTGCGTGATGCGGCGTATCTGGAGTAGAACGAGCTTAATCTTCTTCTTTGACCAAAGTTTCATATGCGGCGCATGGTATAATTCCATGCGGCGCATTCTTCAAAGTCAGACAATGGTCTTCGAATTCATCTAAGTATGATATTGCGGCGTTTCTGTTGAGTGAGATACGGCGCATCTTCTGGATTTCAGTAGACTTTTGACATCTTGCTCATTTTGCTCCATAATTAGTCCAAAATCGCCAAGTTTCACCTTTTACCTGTTTTTACCTGAGAATCACTAAAGTAAACATTAAAGCACCGATTCTCATACATAATAAAGTAAAACAAGTCAAATAAATAGGATAAATGATGATAACAAAATGTACTTATTTGAGTTCATCAAAATGCTTCAAAATCTTTCTGTCCCGTCAAGTGTAAAATTATCCACCTCTTTGTCAAAGTGTGACGCCGTCAGGTACTGTTTCCAGCATAATTTGAGACTTTGTCGTTTTCTTCACTTTTATGCTCCAAAAACATACAAAATACCTTCTTTTCCAGATTTCTTCTACAAAGTACCTAAAATGACAAAAGGAACGATTTAAGGCAATATTTGATCAAATAATTACGGATTAGGGTTTAAATGACCCCCTAAAAGCGTAACACTTTTCACCTCATCAGCTGAATATACGTAATAAACTTTCTTAAATTTACCAATATAGGTAACATATTTATTTTATTCTCAACATACTTAATATACTTTTAAATACTTACCAATGACGTATATTGTCATACTACCACTTATAAAAGTTAAAGTTTTGATCCTTGTCGTTTGCGTTGATTTACACCGTTAGTCCCTTGACATTTTTTTAACTTAAAAAAGTTACAGTAATGGTCCCTTGACTTTTGCGTTGACTTTTACCGTTAGTCCCTTGACATTTTTTCACCTAATATATGTATATTTTGTCTGTTTTATCGGTTTTTGTCAATTTTTATACGTTTTCATCCGTTTTTATAAGCTTTCGTCCGTTTTTCTTACATTTTCATATGCTTTAATCCATCTTTATATGTTTTTGTCCACTTTATACATTTTCGTTCGTTTTTATCCGTTTTATCAGGTTCTATGCATTTTCGTCCATTTTTATACGTTTTTATCCGTTTTCATCCGTTCTTATACGTTTCCATTCAATTTTATAAGTTTTATCCGTTTTATATGTTTTTATGCATTTTTAACCGTTTTTATCTGTTTTCATCTGTTTTTATACGTTTTCATTCAGTTTTATAGGGTTTTTATCTGTTTTTATGCGTTTTTGTCCGTTTTTATACGTTTTTGTCCATTTTTATACGTTTCATCCGTTCTTATACGCTTTCGTCAGTTTTTCTTATGTTTTCATCTCGTTTTTATCTGTTTTCATCCGTTTTTATACGTCTTTGTCTATTTTTATACGTTCTCATATGCTTTTATCCGTTTTTGTGCGGTTTTTCCGTTTTTATACATTTTCGACCATTTTTCTTATATTTTTATACATTTTATCCGTCTTTATACGTTTTTGTCAATTTTTATACGTTTTCATCCATATTTATATATATAAAAACAAACAAAAATGTATAAAAACAGATAATAACGCAAGATAACGTATAAAAATAGATAAAAATGCATGAAAATGTAAGAAAAATGGACGTTAATATATCAAAATGGATGAAAACGCATAAAAACAGACAAAAAATGTATAAAAATGGATGAAAGCGTACAAAAACAGACGAAAACAGATAAAGACGAATAAAAACTTAAGAAAAACGGATGAAAGCATATTAAAATGGATGAAAACAGAGAAAGACGGATAAAAACGTAGAAAAATGTAAGAAAAACGGACGAAAGCGTATAAAAACGAATGAAATCGCATTAAAACGGACAAAAACGTATATAAATGGACAAAAATGCATAAAAACGAATGAAAACGGAAAAAAACGTATGAAAATGTATAAAAACGGACGAACACTTATAAAAACGGACTAAAACATATGAAAACGGACGAAAGCGTATAAAAACGCATAAAAACAGACTAAACCATATATAAATGGACAAAAATGCATAAAAACGAATGAAAACAGATAAAAATGGACGAAACGGATAAAATGGACAAAAACGTATGAAAACATAAGCAAAATGGATGAAAGCGTATAAAAACGGATAAAAATGCATAAAAATGGACAAAAACGTATTTAAACGGTAAAAAACGCATAAAAATGGATAAAACGTATTAAAAAGTATAAAAACGGACGAAAACGTATAAAAACAGACAAAAACGTATAAAGACAAATAAAAACGTATGAAAACGTAAGAATGTCAAGAGACTAACGGTAAAAGTCAACGCAAAAGTCAATGGACCATTACTGTAACTTTTCTAAGTGAAAAAATGTCAAGGGACTAACGGTGTAAGTCAACGCAAACGACAAGGATTAAAACTGTAACTTTTATAAGTGGTAGTATGACAATATTATGTACATTGGTAAGTATTTAAAAGTATATTACGTATGTTGAGAATAAAATAAGTATGTTATGTATATTGGTAAATTTGAGAAAGTTTGTTACGTATATTCAACCTTCACCCTTAAATTAATAAACTCGATAAAATTAATAATTTGTCGAGTCCCAACTTGATACCAATACAAATTTAGATCTCAATCGATAAAATAATAAGATAATAATTTTTTTGAAACCCCGATGTATATATATTGAACTCAACGAAACTATAAATTAATAATTAATAAAAAATTCCATGTATATATAAAGGCCATACATAATTGAAACTTGTACAAATTTAATTAATCCAATTAAGGTCATACGTAATTGAAAATTATCCCAACGAAACTAACTTTTTACTTATTCAAAAACAATAAACTTGACAAATTCAATTAATTTGTGAATGTGAATTCATAAAATGTAATTGAAACTTGTTTTTCTAATTTATTTTTCATCTCTAACTAGTATACTTTGTAACTAATATATTAGACTTTGAAATTTAAAGATAATACGTATAACCTCTTTAAAGTAATAAATCTTTAATTTGTCGATATAATAATATATCACTAAATTAATAAAATATCTCGGTCCCAACATTATTAATTTGTAGAGGTTTTAGTGTATAAGTATAAAACAACGACAATTTTCATAAAGTGTATTTAACTTGACACAAAATTCTTTTATGTGTGTATTCAATTCTTTTATTTTTTTTATTGTGTGAAATCAACTTTTAAAACCACATTGTCCCAATAAAAAAGTAGCAATGCACTTTCTTTCAATAGTTAATGTACTTAGCGTGAATTTTTCCGTTACCATGTCACATACATAAGTTAGTAAGATGTTTAAGTGATCATAAGAGTACAAAATAGACTTTCTTTAGTTCGATGTTTGGTATGATAAAAAAATGAAGAGAAAACTTCATATATATCCCTCTTTTGCATTAAAAGCGCGCGCGCGCGCGCACACACACACACCCACACACACACACATCTCTATCTCTATATTATATATAACAGGAGGCATTACACGCGTATTGCCACCTCATTGCCACCTAATTCATTTTCTGCCATGTCATCAGCAATTTTTATAATTAATTTCGCTTTCTATAATTAATTTTTTTTCCCAAAAAAACACTTGCATGGGATTCGAACACATGACCACGTAGATGTTATGTGGCATGTTTACCATTGAACCACCACATTGTTTTGGAGAAATTCTGTAACTCCAAATCTATAAACATGTGCAATTTATTGTTTTTCCTAATTCATATATATCTTCAATTCTACGTTTACAAAACATTAAAAAAAAAACCTAACGCACTTCAATTGTGACTTGTGAGCCTCTCAAGAAAACCCTAGCGCGCTTCTTTATTCAACCGAGTTTACAAACCTACAATTTCATCAAGTTGGCATTGGTAATTTTTCTCTTTGATTCGTTTTTGTTAAGCATGAATTCACTTTGATTCATATTTATATTGTTAACCAGGTATTCATGACACAGGTATTGTATATTTATTGATCAATTGATGTATTTTATTTATGTTTTATAATACTATTAATTGGAGATGATAATTTCGACCCATTGCTTACTTGCACTGTTATAAATTTAAACGATTGTTGCAGGCGTGAAGTATGTGCCAAAGGTACTCGATTTTGATGATGTTGTTGTTCGGGACAACGACAATTTTTATCCGAAGTTGGTATGCCCTGTACGTGTGCATCTCTATTATTAACAAATAGACAAACAGTCACATGAAAGGCATGGGACACATGTTAATGGCAGTTTGTACTAAAAAGAATTTGTACATATTTGCAGCCCCAGACTTTGGAACGACCATGGTTGATTTTGCAGACGGTGTTTTCCGGGATGTGGCCATATCTTATTATGAAAATGTTGCACACAACGCACTGAAAACCACATCAGTAACAAACATCAATATATATAAAAGAAAATCAGGTGGTAAATTGTCAATTCAACTATGTAGCGTGTTTATTTGTGACTGTGAGGTCAGGTGCTAATATATGGTTACAGAGAAAATTATAGTTTTCTTGTGAATTGGTGATTGTTACAACTTTCAGGTAATTGTCATGCTGTCTTGGGAGCCACTGAGTCTCATCCTGATTTGGTTATTCTTTTATAGGGAACCATAAGTATATGCTTATTTTGCATTGTTGGATCCTTATCATTATGTGTGCTTACATGCTAGATTATAATAAAGGTGAGATAAAAGGCAATTGTTAATATGTAGTTCATGGCTGATGCACCAGGTTGGCGGATACTCGCAAAAATTTGGAACGAAGTCTTACTTCTGAAAGAGAGTCGCTAGGCGACTTGGTATTGATCTTATACCAGTTCCATAATTATGCATTAAAGTTTTCAGTGCTATTTGGCTATTTGCGCCTAAAAGATTGTCTGAATACCAACTAAACTTTTGTTTATATAGAAAGTGAAAATTAATCAAAGAGGAAACATAATAACTAACTTCAAACGTCATGGAATAAAATGATAAATGCAGTAAATTGTGATAGGAAATGGAGAATCTTAATATGCTTGAAATATTGTTCATATTATAAAAGATTTTACGATTAAAGCGCTAAAGTGTGAATTGTATCTGCTTCTAACAGAAATGCTGAACAAGGTACAGAAGGTTGTGAATGGATTTGAAGATGATCTTCTGGTGAAACATGTATCCACCTTGTAGATTTGCAGGCATATTGATAAGTACAATTCATTCGTGTTCCTTTTCCTTATGACAATCTCATTAGCTACATGGTACTAATATACATCGTATAGATAAAAAAAATACTTCTAGGTATGTTACAACATTAAACATAAACCAATAATGGTCAAATGAAAAAGAACTGAATAAGGCTCTGTTGGTCTCAATTTGTACTTGACGGTAACCTAGAGGTCCATAGATAGAACCGGCACTTTAGTATGACTACATTGTATTATTATACATGCATCACTTGAACATTGCAGGCTTACAATCTATGTGATTTGAGACTCTTTGTGCATAGGTACCAGCAAACAAAATCAGGAATAAATCATTGCAGGCTTACATGCATTACTTGAACATTGCAGACATACAATATTGGGATTTTTAAGTTGAGACTTTGTGTGAGCTTTGTGGCTTATCAGTTGTGTACATATCCACAAAACTGTATGCTTTTTTACTCACGCATATTGACCCAATTTATTAAGCAAACGGGTCGGGTTAAGACAACAAGAGCAGTTCCTTCATATGTCGAGGCATACTCTAAGAGACAATGACTCGAAAACATTTGAATTGGTACATATTTCTTTAGTTATGATGATAGACTCGGCCGATAACAACTTATTAACCCTTTTCAATACGTACATGACCATTCAATTTAAAACAACCAGTGGTGTTTGAAAGTGGTGAATATGTGAGTGAGTTGACTCTTTGTGTTTGGGCACTCTTTATTCACACTGCGCGATATCAGCTAATCTATTTTTTGTTCCTTTTTTCATGGTATCTGTTATCCGGTTCATGGTTGTTGCCAAGGTTGGTTCTTGGTCGCGCAATTTACCGAGGCCATTATCTTGGCCAGGCAAGCGCAATTTTGCTGAAAGTAACTTTAAGTTCTGATTTCAGCAAATGTAGTATAAATATCCATAAGGAACAACTTCAAGGGCACAAGATTTTAGATGCAATTGGATAGCTTGATATTCAAAATGTAACACTCCGACGTATCTCATCGTTGCCTCCTTCACTGTCACGTGTTCGTACATATTTTACATGTTCGCGTTCATGACTGATAATGAAGGTGGGCAATCTACAGTTATTAAACCAGTTGTTTCTATTGAAAATGAATAACCTGTTTGTTACAACTTATTGTTTGCCATTCCTGTGCATGTTAAAATTTGGGTATATGTCTACACCTATCTTTACAGTTAACTTTTTTTGTTGCTGCCTTCTCAGGTGCATGCCACTTTCAGGTACCATCAAATACCAGCAGACCCCCGTAAAAGCCAAGGGGGCCAACAACAACGCCTCCAAGAAAATCAATTACAGGAAGCCAAAGGCCGCGCTATACTGTAGATATATAACTCTTTTGATCAACAAGAGTATCATTGTAAGGTATGAACCATTAGTTTTTATTTGTGTATTAAATTTGAGTTTTGATCATTGTACCATCAGTTTAATATGAAGCGCTAAAGCATCGATTAGTCATTACATAAGTTGCTCAAAGACTAAGGCTTCCTCTAATTTCTAAAGACGACGAGGTCTACAACCCTTGTGCCATATGAGGTTGGTGTTATTCTAGGCAAAGAGGTCGATTTTCAAGTTAGGCATGACAAAAGTATTTGTGACAGTTGTTCCATTAAGTTTATGATTGACTGTTACTTGGTTTTAATCTTTTGAAAAATGAATCGGATGTTATGTAAAATTTGAAATTGGTGTAGTGAATCATTAAATCAATGTGGTTTACTTATTTAGTCTGTTTATTTGATCATGAAGTGACACTAATTTTGATTAAAGGTAATTATTTTATTTTTAATTTTAGATTTCACTAATGCTTATCCATTATAAATTATGTAAGCAAGTGTTGCCATACAAGGAATATGTTTATATGATAGTCTTATTAGAAACAACAAAGATCAGATAAGTTGACTCAAATAAATTGATTACTTGCCACTTTTATATAAGCCATAATTGGAGTTTCCTGAAAACTACCCCAGCGGCGCAAAACAAAGGTGCTTTTAGTAATTTCAGTGCAATGAAGGATCAGGATCCTCACCTCATACACTTGAAAAGTTCACCTTTACCTCATTTTGTTGGAAAATCAGGTGTAGGAACAGACGCAAAACATGTCACGTGTAATAGTCAATGTTAGGACTTCATAAAGGAATTAAAGATGAGTTGAGCAGGTTTACTAAAGCAAGAGTAGAGTCCTGTTACCTTTGAATAGTAATCATGAGAAGAGGAAACCGTGGATGACTCACAATTCAATGGTACTCCAGCATGTACCCAAGATGAACATTACATCATTTTTAAGGTTTTATGGTGAAAATCCTATTAGTCAAGTAAGTATATGACCAATGAGGTTAGTTATACACGGCTTCTTTTTATAGCTATGACACATTTGGAGTTGAGAGTGAGAAATGGTAGGTTAGGTTTGTAAATGGTCTGAAAGGCATGAGGGTATAAAATCTTTCGTTATTACATTCCTTGCATAAGCCTACATTCTTTCAAATAAGACAAAAATTTTGAGCTTATAAAAAACCCCTCATGTAAGCTAATAAGCCAAGTCATTTAAGGCTAACCAGAAACTTGATTAGGCTTAATTTAGTTACGCATCCTAAAACTATTTGCTAAATCAAAAATTGCAAGTTCCGTAGGTCTCATGTAGTTTATAAAGTTAGGTAAAGCATGATTACATTTATTTGGCTTTTCCGAGACATAATTTATTGATTATGGAGGTGGTGCTCCAACCGTGGCACGCCATGGCATCAGGAAACATGGAGTGAGACATAGGAGGATTGTGGAGGTGTGTTTGTTTCTCTTTTTCTTCTAAATACGCTTATGATAATACATACAAATTAATTACTTAGATGTGTATTTGCAGGCGAATATGGCTCGTGGCATGAAAGCCGATGGACCCGGTCAAAAGAAATTATTTGAACATAAAGATGTCGAGGCGAGCTGATATTTCACAAAAAGTTTTGGACTCTTATGGTAGACAAACAGTGACGAATAAGTGATTATAAAAATCTGAACTTAGTTGTGTTTTTAACCGGTTGGACATCATACATTTATGTCTAGAGAGTGTAATGAAATTGTCAGTTGTCTAAGCCTCTTAATCCTTAGCGTTGGGTTCAATTTCAATAAAGTCTATGCCGCCTCAAGTGGAGATCAAATCATCGAAACTAATATGTTTTAAATGGTTCAACACATCTCTTCTCCTTCTCATTCTCAACTTTGGCTACCAGACCTTGACCAACACTATCATTCAAGATCCCTGAGCTCTGAGTTGGTAAGAGCGCCTGGGATATTAGGAAGTAGGTGGTTCGAATCCAGTCGGATCTGTCACCTGTTAAACGTGTCTATTGGCGAACCTCATACCTCTTTGAAGTTCGTGAGGGGCATATTTCTGTAATATGGAAGGTGAAACAGGAATGGATATTGGTGTTGTTGTATAATCTTAAAATTAGGTTTGCAGTTAGGCATGGTTTTTATTTTTAACATATTCCCTATTTATATATTAGTATGGATAGTAATGGCTACTTTTTTTTTACATCTAAAATGGTTTTGTAACAGATGTAAAAGCGGCTGTCAAAAGTGAAGATCCACATGTGTGTTCACGGACTTTGAATTGGGTAATGTATTGCATCGACTCAAGCAACAAGGCTGTTATTCTTATTGTGCACAAGGACAACGTTCAGATCTGTTTGGAGGTTATAAAATTTCCATCATTTTATTTGGCTTTTCCAAGACAGAATTTATTGTTTATGGACAAGTCTAGAACCGTAATTTTGTATTTGTAGTTTCTTAATGACGGGACAGCTCAAGTCAGGGATGCTGCATTTTTAGTCTTGGTAGCAATAGCAAAGGTATACCTCATGTTTTTCTTCTAAAGCTTTAATTTGGATTGATAGTTTTTTTCCCCTTTTTTCAATAATATTATTTTTTTCTTTTTCTCTTTTTAGTCGGTTGGCAAGGAGCTTTTGAATGTGCCATTGGTGAAGCTTGACGATGTTAGGCGTAAAAAGCTTTCAGAAATAGTTGGTGTTTTGAGGAGGTGGTGCTCCAACCTTGGCACGCCATGGCATCAGGAAACATGGAGTGAGCTGCAGGAGGATTGTGGAGGTGTGATTGTTTCTCTTTTTCCTCTAAATACATTTCTGATAATACAATGTAAATTAATTACTTAGATGTGTATTCGAATAAAATGGTTTTGTAACAGATGTAAAAGCGGTTGTCAAAAGTGATGATCCACATGTGTGTCCACGGACTTTGAACTGGGTAATGTATTGCATCGACTCAAGCAACAATGCAGGAGGTATAAAATTTCAATCATTTTATTTGGCTTTTCCAAGACATAATTTATTGATTATGGAGGTGGTGCTCCAACCGTGGCACGCCATGGCATCCGGAAACATGGAGTGAGACATAGGAGGATTGTGGAGGTGTGTTTGTTTCTCTTTTTCCTCTAAATACGCTTCTGATAATACATACAAATTAATTACTTTGATGTGTATTTGCAGGCGAATATGGCTCGTGGCATGAAAGCCGATGGATCCGGTCAAAAGAAATTATTTGAACATAAAGATGTCGAGGCGAGTTGATATTTCACAAAAAGTTTTGGACTCTTATGGTAGACAAACAGTGACGAATAAGTGATTATAAAAATCTGAACTTAGTTGTGTTTTTAACCGGTTGGACATCACACATTTATGTCTAGAGAGTGTAATGAAATTGTCAGTTGTCTAAGCCTCTTAATCCTTAGCGTTGGGTTCAATTTCAATAAAGTCTATGCCGCCTCAAGTGGAGATCAAATCATCGAAACTAATATGTTTTAAATGGTTCAACACATCTCTTCTCCTTCTCATTCTCAACTTTGGCTACCAGACCTTGACCAACACTATCATTCAAGATCCCTGAGCTCTGAGTTGGTAAGAGCGCCTGGGATATTAGGAAGTAGGTGGTTCGAATCCAGTCGGATCTGTCACCTGTTAAACGTGTCTATTGGCGAACCTCATACCTCTTTGAAGTTCGTGAGGGGCATATTTCTGTAATATGGAAGGTGAAACAGGAATGGATATTGGTGTTGCTGTATAATCTTAAAATTAGGTTTGCAGTTAGGCATGGTTTTTACTTTTAACATATTCCCTATTTATATATTAGTATCGATAGTAATGGCTACTTTTTTTCATCTAAAATGGTTTTGTAACAGATGCAAAAGTGGCTGTCAAAAGTGAAGATCCACATGTGTGTTCACGGACTTTGAATTGGGTAATGTATTGCATCGACTCAAGCTACAAGGCAGTTATATATTCTTAATGTGCACAAGGACCATTCAGATCTGTTTGGAGGTATAAAATTTTCCACCATTTTATTTGGTTTTTCCAAGACAGAATATATTGTTTATGGACAAGTCTAGAACCGTAATTTGGTATTTGTAGTTTCTTAATGACGGGACAGCTCAAGTCAGGGATGCTGCATTTTTAGTCTTGGTAGCAATAGCAAAGGTATACCTCATGTTTTTCTCAGAAAAAATAAACACCACCAATTTATTTACCATTTTTTTTTCATTTAACCTGTCTATATCCACAGGACAGGATGAGGGACTTGAGTGAAGATATCACAAACCAAAAGTAATTTCTTACTCCTTTGTTTCTTCATGTCATTTTCATTCGTCAATATTTAGTGCAAGTTAGATAGAGGCATATTCTGATGTTGACCAAGTTTATGTTCTAGATGGGCTCAACTAATGGTTCAGTTTAGGGATAAAGAAATATGTAGATAATGGAAAACATGTGGAACAAAACAAGTTTTTATGTTTTGTATTTATTTACCAGTTATATATTTTTTTTATTCAGTGACTGAAGATGCCCAAGAAAGTAAGCAAGATATTCCAAAAATAGGACCTCAAAACGTGACATGACAAGTAAGTTTGATCAAATTCATTCAGAAAACAGGATCTTAACTTTGAGTAGGCCATTGCTTATTATAGTGTACTATGATAAACTTTCTGATCTTTTTCAAGGTCAAAAGTAACTACTTCTGCGAATCAGTGTAAACAGAAAATTGCACAAATTTTAGCTCAGCCGGAACAGTAAGCATGCTTCTCTTTTGTGTAGAAGATGACGGGAACAACTTAGGTCAAATGCAAGCAGTCCAGCAGCTTCAAAAAATAACGAGGATGACCAAAAAGTCATGCTTTCACCAACACTACCAGGTTAAGTCTTCTTTATCAACTAGACTCCAAAGTCATAAACCCATAATCTGGAACCTGTGGTTTATTCTTATTGTTATTTGAATCAATGTTACCGATGAAGATTACACATAATGAATTGAAGGAACATGCTTGCAACAGATGTGATACTTTATAAGAAAACGCGTGATACGACGTATCATCGACATCCAGAATCTTGATTAAGTTATCTTACCTATTTCATTACACGACCATGTGAACATCCCCATTGACCAAAAAAATCGCTTTCCTTTTTACATTTAAAGAGCACATACTAAATACCAACGCATTCTCTTTATTATTTCTTGGTGATATACTAATTTATGTGTGTTCTTCCTGAATGAAAACATTAGACTGAAATTCTGATCCAAAGGCTACAAGCTTGAAGCAACATGTGTAACCCGTTTACACATGAAAGTCAAATACAAAGACAAAGTGGCGTACCGAATTGAAACTGCCACTTTGATGATGAAAGAAGCGTATAGAAGAAGATTAAGAAAACCCTGTGTTTTGAATGGTTGGCTTTGTGATTTGAATAAGAAAAAAAGTGCATTGTTATTATTGGTCGTAACAAAAGCATAACTGATTAAAACCTTTAAAATTGTTACTAATTTACTTATTGATCTCCTTGATATGCTGGCTTTTCAAGGTGATAGTTATAATGTAGGCTGTTAGGCTGTCGATGTCTGTTCCACCAACTTTGACCTGTTGTGAGAAACTACTTTAAGTATAGCTTAAAATTCCTTACATTTTGTTCGTTGGCTTTTAAATATTGAATATTCATCTCTCGCATCAAACTTTTTTGACCCTATCATGTTCTACTTTTAGATTGATTAAGTGTACTTGATCACACCTACTAAGATTGTCGTCATAGATCAGGAAATTTTAGAAACAATGTAGGGGAAACAAGAAGTTTAATATTCACAAGTACATGATACAGATGTTCGAAAATGATTTTAAAAAAGTGCTTTTGGTGCACAAGAAAACTATGAATATGTAACCATCATGTAATGTGATTATCTGTTTATACATTTAAAATTAAGTTAGCTATATTTGTTATTAAGATAAGATAAAAACAAGTCATCAGCTAAGTTTATAGAAGATTACCAAGATTGTATTTAGTCTATTTCTATTCTGACTAGCATACGCCCTTAACTAATTGATGTACTCTTGGTTTATATTTTTTTTTTTTTTATTGTAAGAGAGTACTAGAATTTGCCGGTGTGTTAAGGTTGCTACATATGAGTCAAGTTAAACATAATAATGTGATCGCCCAAACTTAGAGCATTTTACATCTGGTATATCCATTTATAAGTAAACATGGCTTTTTGTACCTTCAGTTATAATGGAAGTTTTTTTTGATTGTTNGTTTAATCTTGTTTGTGGAAGAATCTAGCTTTTCTTATTGAAGCGCTAGTAGTACGTGTGTGTGAGAACGAAGTGTTGGCATACCTTTGCCAACGTGATCTTGCCCTATCGACTTCCCTAGTCGATCCTTATATTCCCTCTCCTAGGGTTTATAGTTCTCCTTCTTGGAAGCTTTTGAGGTACGCATTTCCTTTTATGTTTTGGTTAGTTATTTACTTGTATTTGATTTATTTCCGCTGCGTACTCTTAGATGTTTATGTGTTTAGTTGTTTTATATTATTCACATATTCCAACAGAATATTCATCTCTCGCATCAAACTTTTTTGACCCTATCATGTTCTACTTTTAGATTGATTAAGTGTACTTGATCACACCTACTAAGATTGTCGTCATAGATCAGGAAATTTTAGAAACAATGTAGGGGAAACAAGAAGTTTAATATTCACAAGTACATGATACAGATGTTCGAAAATGATTTTAAAAAAGTGCTTTTGGTGCACAAGAAAACTATGAATATGTAACCATCATGTAATGTGATTATCTGTTTATACATTTAAAATTAAGTTAGCTATATTTGTTATTAAGATAAGATAAAAACAAGTCATCAGCTAAGTTTATAGAAGATTACCAAGATTGTATTTAGTCTATTTCTATTCTGACTAGCATACGCCCTTAACTAATTGATGTACTCTTGGTTTATATTTTTTTTTTTTTTATTGTAAGAGAGTACTAGAATTTGCCGGTGTGTTAAGGTTGCTACATATGAGTCAAGTTAAACATAATAATGTGATCGCCCAAACTTAGAGCATTTTACATCTGGTATATCCATTTATAAGTAAACATGGCTTTTTGTACCTTCAGTTATAATGGAAGTTTTTTTTGATTGTTGAATATTGTGTTTTGACAAGTTATGCTATTAACCACTTAGCAATTATGATCTTTGCAACAACTACTGTTGACACGTTGATACTTCAGGTCTCAACAGAAATGTGTAAAGGTAATGCACATCATGTCAATGAGATCCTACATAAGCTTCAGCAACATGGTTCCTCCTGGTTGTGCAAGCAACTTGGCCTTCACTCAGCAGGTTACATAAAATTTCATTTTTTGTTGCTGTCTTCAGAATCTCAAAAGAAGTGTTCGATTATGAAGTGGATTGCTTTTTTATAGGATGGGAATGAAGGAACATACTCTCAAGTGTCAACCTTTATAGGAATGGACCGCTCCTACAATCTCCTTGATGATGTAGCATTGCTAACACTCCAAGTAACCTCTTATACAGTTATACCTAATAGGAATAATACAAGAGGTGACAATTTGACCCATTTAATTCTAAATGGGCCGGTTTGAATTATGTTATATATCAAACGGGTTGGTTCAAAAGATTAACTGAACAAGGAATATTAGTTGAATGGATTGACATTCACCTTGAGTTAACTTTAAATGCCGATATATGCAACCTCCTATGGACCTGGTGTGTTGCTATTTTTAAAATATGAATGCAAATGACGACAAATTAAAAAATTGTACATATTCGTTATTTGTAATTATTTTCTCATATGGAATTATGCCCTTCTTTATATTGCAATTACAAGGTTCGCAAGGAAGAAATTATCTATCACACAGTAAACATGCCTTTAAAAGGGAAAATGAAGGAATATTAAAGCCAAGTTAGTTATTGAAAGTGCAAATCATCCTTAATCTTGCGAACACTACCACTTTCCACACTTACATTTTGCATTGTGTTAGGAGTTATATGTTAAAGTTTTGCTCAACAACATTTATAGTCCAGTTGGGATCCATAAATTCGTTTTTTAAGTGCCTTTAGATGTTATAAATGTTAGGAGTTATGTGTTATCTGATGTTAGGAGTATTTACTTTGCTAAGTGATAAAATATAGTAATATACTTTGTATTGGCGGATAATTTATTAAGTTTTATTTCCTCTAATGGTATCACCATTAATTTCTTTTTGTTCTTTATTCACTCTATAAATATTTTACGATGTTTGTAATTCATTAACCGTTATGTATACTTACGACCTGATATTCTGTAACATTATCTACTGACACTGACTCTTGACACTGACTCTTATGTTATCTGATGTTAGAATGGTTGTCACTTGTGAGGTGTTTTTGATCCTCAAATATTTTCTAATATATTATTTTTCCGATAACTAATACATTCCAAAAATAATTATAAATCATGCCCCCTTCCTTATATATTATTTTCCATTAACTAATATCTTCCAACGATAATTATAAATTATATATAACTGTTATGTTAAAAGGGAGTTTATGGATACGAGGCAATTGTGTTTGTGAATGGTCCTGTTTCGACCCAAGATAAAGTTGGGGAGATTTATTCATATTACATTGCATGTAATATGAGTACTAAACAGACTTCCGCGATGTGTCATTAAGATTAAACTTTGATGTAAATTTACATAAAATTTATTTCGTATTTTTTAATTGTTCTATAAATTTTAACGGATTTGAGTTTGATTTAATAAATTTTAACGTTCATTTGAGACTAACACCGGTGTTCATTTATTTTCATTGTTTTGCATTCAATATAAAAACTGATACATTTATATCTTATTATGTCCATTTTTTGCAACCATTCTTTAAACCCCTTCTTACGCTATACAAACATATGTCAACGATAATTATAAGTCATGCCCGCCTGTTGGGCGGGCTTCGAAAACTAGTATATATATATATGTATGTATATATATATATATATATATATATATATATATATATATATATATATATATATATATATATATATATATATATATATATATATATATATATATATATATCCAACCTAATATAAAAATTACATATATATCATGTCTAAAACTTAAAATTACATAGATATCCAACCTAACTTAAAAATTTCATATATATCTAATCTAAAACTTAAAATTATTATATATGTCTAAATACCCAATTTATATATAATTAAAACCATAAAATACATGCTAAATATTATTTGATTTTAAAACTACCATTATACCATTGTTTCTCTTTTTATTATAATCATATGTAGGGGTGTTAGTCGGATCGGGTTGGTCAGGTTCGGGTCAATTTGGGTCGAGGCTAAAAAAATACCCGTACCCGACTCTGTTAGAACCCGACCTGAATAAAACCAAACCCGACTAACCAAGGTTCTAAATAGAGTCAGGCTCGGGTATATTTTTTTAGCATCGACTCAAACTGATCCAAACCCGACCAATCCGACCCGACTAACACCCCTATGTGTGACTATAATGAAAAGGGGAACAAGGGTATAATGGTCATTTTAAAATAAATGATATTTAATATGTATTTTAAGGTTTTAATTAATGGACTTATATGATAATTTTAAGTTTTAGATTGGATATATATGAAAATTTTAAGTTACGTTGGATATATATACGTAATATTAAGTTCTAGATTGGATATATATGTAATTTTTAAGTTAGGTTGGATATATATGTAATTTTGATATAAAAGAGGGATATATATGAAATTCTCCCAAAAATGAAAAAGTCATTATGAGCAACATTAAATAGTAGTTGGTTTGGTAGTAAAGTCGTCGAAATTATGTAGTTTAATCTTAAATCATCTTGTAAGATCTGTTTTATTATACAAAGTTATACGTGTTAACATAGTGATTGTGAGTTCAAGTCTCAAAAAGAACAAAAGGTTTGTAAGGTGGAAACATGCACGCCTAGTTTGATAGCGAGGGACAACCAGAGAGAAGAAAAATAAAATGAAATGATACGCTAAAAAATATTTCCAGTCACGCATTTTAATAGGAAGCGAGAAATTAAGAAAATGCATATATTTTTGTAAATTATTTTATCGGGCTTTTATTATGAATTAACTTTTATTAAGAATTATTTTTGTAAAAGAATCTAAAATATATGATTATAGTTACTTTTCACGCTTTTTATTTTAGTTTATTTTAAAAGTTTTGTTATTTGTAGCCCTAAGAGCTATATTTAGTAATTAAAATCATGCAATAAGAGTGGCATATTTAGCTGGTTAAAAATATTTTGTTCAGTCGAGGAGTAGTTATTCTGAAACAATAAATAACTTGTACATATATGAGAGCTATATTTAGCATTTTTCTAATTTTTAATCTTATCCTAATTCAGCTTGAGTTGATGATGGAAGAAGATTCTCTCAAGTTAAAAAAATAACTTGACTCAAGTTAGGTGTTTGTAAGCCATTGGATTTGATCCAATGGCTCAAATCAAAATTTATTTTGCTTTGAGCCATTAGATTTGATCCAATGGCTCACATTCCCTCAACTTGAGTCAAGTTATTTTTTCAACTTGAGAGGATCTTGATAACGTCAAATATATCCATGATTCTTAGTGTCAATTTCCCCCGTTATGGTATCATTATACGATTAAGTACCTTCATTTATGCTCTTATTCGTTTATATTTCATTTCAGGACAAGAGAAGAGCAAATGAGCGTTTATGATGATTTATTTGCATGGCCCCACTAAA
Source organism: Artemisia annua (assembly GCA_014162995.1). NCBI lineage: Eukaryota > Viridiplantae > Streptophyta > Magnoliopsida > Asterales > Asteraceae > Artemisia > Artemisia annua. The sequence goes on along the minus strand of LBNU01002657.1, from coordinate 6,060 downwards.
GATTGGAATTTACTCTTGAAGTTAGGCTGGAGACACAAAGACTATGGTCTAGTCAATTGATGGGACTACAACGTTAGATGAATAATACTTCCATTTGAAGGAGACTACGTCGTAGCATTCAACAAGTACGGCGTAGTAGTGACAACTACCAAGCTACACCGTAGTTAGTAATTGGACTACGGCGTAATGATGAAGATAAGTGCTCTACGCTCGTAACAAGTCATTGAGTTACGACGTAGGAGATATTCTATGAAGACTACGACGTAGCACTCTAACAAGCTACACCGTAGGGGTTATGAACAAAGACTACGGCGTTGTCCTACAATACAGCTACGCCGTAGCCTTGACGGGCATTATAAATACCAAAGGAAATCCGTTCATTAAACAAGCTCCCCTTTCCCAAACCTTCACTAAGGCTTGGGGAGAACGACCCAGAAGAAGAATGAAGAGCAAGAAGACTAGAGAGATAGCGTATAATTAGACTAGGAGCATCCTAGTCTAATCCATGTTCGAATTCTATTACGTTTTACATTCCATGAATTCTTTCTATTAAGAGTTGGTTTAGTTTATCATTTATATTTATCTATGTAGAAGTTTTCTTTGCTTGTTTGTAAACCTTTCGTTTCGGTAGTATTGAAGCTTGGTAGTATGTACGAGTCTAGGTGAATTAACCCTAGGACCCTAGACGAGTAGGTTGCGGGGATTGGTAAGAATTGGCCATAGTACTACCTTTCCTTGTGTGCGGATTAATCCTAGGACCACCTATCAATTGGATATGCTTAAGAAGCTAGAGGGAATCTAAGATCTGACCATGCCGGGTTCCACTAGAACAAGTCTATTAAACGTGGTACTTAATGATTCTTGCATCTTCATAGGTTCACGCCGACCGATGAACTCTCGTCTTTACAATAGGCGAGAATAGGACAATGTGCAAGATAGGGTGGACGATTTGACCATTTGACTCTTGTCGATTTTCACCCACTACGAAGCATCTTAGAATATGAATGTTGCTAAACCTTAATATCTTAATGACCTATCCCTAGCTCTCTTACCTTTATTTCCTTTTCTGTTTAATTATGTCTTGATTACTATTTACTTTATCCAACTAATACCCCTTTTTAGTATCTACCTTATTTCGCCAGAACAACAGCTCTTGGGACGACACTCGGATTTATCTAAGGCATACTACACATGACCGGGTACACTGCCCGTTAGTATGTGTTAATCCTTATAGCTCCAAGTTTATAAATGTAAAACATGATGAATATAACGCATCAAGTTTTTGGTGCCGCTGCCGGGGAGCAGTTTATTTAGGCGAACTAAGGTATATTTCAATTTTCAAATTAAAAGATCAAGACAAATCATGCATTGACGATCTACGTATGAGTTTTGACCTCGTTATGAAATCATGGATATCCAAGTACGCAAATTTATTAACAATTTAAAATTATTAAAACTTTTGACCTAACTACGGCATAGCCATTAAAAGAACTACGCCGTAGCAATATTTTATAATTAAAATTATTTAAAGCATTTTACACTAGCTACGGCGTAGCTCCTTCTGAGAGCTACAACGTAGCAACCCGATGATATAAATATGTGCTTCTGCACACACATACACATTCACGACAACTCTTCACATAACAAAACAACCTCTGCAAAAACTTTTCTGAGTAATTTGTTCATCTCTATTCCTTTGCATCAACCATGGCAGGTAAACATCCCTAAACCCTTTCTTGACCTTTCTTATTATTTATTGCAATTATTAGGGTTTTTATTATGCTAGCATTAGAGGAATTGGATTAACCAGTGAATTAGGTTATGATTTAGCCTGATTACTGATTGCTTGAACACATGTACTAATTTCGTTTAAGGGTTTCTCTTTTGTTCGATTCAAATTAATTAGGGTTTAGTTTACAATAGTAATTAATCGATATAATTGAACTAGCCCTTTGAATATTTGAGTGGGAAACTTTTATTTTAAACTTTGGTGGGTATTTTTATGGATACGGCGTAGCTAATTGATCAATCCACCATAGTTTTAACTGATTGCGACTGCAGATAGGTAACTATGGCGTAGCTAGTTATGGGGCTACACCATAGCTTCAATTTTTATACAGAACACAAATTTTGACATTAAACAACTACGGAGTAGTAGTAATGGAACTACGCCGTAGAAGTCTGAACTGGAAGAAACTACGACAGCAATTGCTACGCCGTTGTTATTATTTAAACTAGTTACGGCGTAGCTATTAATAGAGCTACGCCGTAGAATCTGGAATTTCATTATTGCTATGTTTCTAACTTATTGGTTTTGCAGGGAACAAAAACAACAATCCAGCTCAATGGCTTAAGTTCTTGAACTACTCTCCTGAGATTAGGAAAGCATGTAAGAAAGACCTCAAAGGACTCAAAGCCAAAACTATTGAGGGACCTGAAGCCCTTAATATGGATGAGTTTGAAAGAGTCAACGACGGAGATGCCGCTAAGCAGCTTAAAAAGCGGTGTAATATTGTGTTTAGACATGGGGATGATAAATTTCTGTGCAGGGCTTGGTTGAAGGTGTTTACAGTTAACGAGCCAATCATTCATGAGTACTTGTGGGAGTTTTTGGCTACGGTTGATTTTGTGGAAAACATAACAAGTTTGACTGGAAATTGTCTGTTCTTTCAACTTGGGGGTATTCAACGGAGTATGAGCATGCGTGAGTTTTTTCTGGCCATGGGACTGTATACTAGGAGACAGCTCGAGTCAGACATCTTCTTGGAATACTACAGCAGGTGCCTAAGAGAGAGACCTCACGATTACAACCCGAGTATTTAATTCTTATAGATTTTAAATGCAGCCAATTATGAGTCCAGGGCTCTACCTTCTTACAGATCTATTCGGTGTCCCATCCGTAGGCTAGTGCATAGGCTTCTAGCGGTGTCTGTGCATGCTAGACATTCAGCTAGGGAGAAAATGACTATGGAAGATATCTTTTTGATGCACAGCATGGATGGTGGTGATCACGTTGACATTCCTTGGTATCTAGCTAGGTTTATGACGGGAAAAGCGAAGGGAGCTCAGGAGGGCAGTTTAATTCAAGGGGCCCATTTCATTACTAGGCTTGCGAGAAGTTTCGGATCGATGACTCCTGCTGCTTTAGCTCGTGTTACCATTGGGGCGGACACAACATTGATTGGGATACCTAAGCTAGTTGTACGGGGTGGTGACTTATGATGTGCTGGGGTAGCCTATTTTAGAGCCAGAAGTCGATACGGCTGGGACAGGACCATCCCAAGTTAGTGGAAGCAGGGGCGGTGTGAAAGTCCGTCCTACCATGACCATGATGGAACGCATGAACATCATGGATGGATGGATGGGGCACATGGAGCAGAGTATGATGGGATTCGACAATGATATGGATGATATGACAGCTGCGGTGTCAGGGATGAACTACATGTTTGACAGCTTGTGTACTGATTTTAGGTCTTTGCAGGTACAGCAGAATGACTACTATCAGTGGAATGCCGATCGTACAAGCCAGATGCTCCAACACATGCATTTGAGTCACCCACGCTGGAATGGGCCTGAGTATGTCTATCAGCCCAACATGCCCGACATGGGTACCCAGCATGGGGTTAGCTTCATGCATCCAGGAAGTTCATCTACGGCTCCTCCCGACCCTTATGTCTCCACAGCTTAGTTTTTCACACCAATGGAATACGACCATGATCAGTGAAATCTCCTTGTGTTGAACATTTATCTCTCCGACTATTTGAAACAATTTACTTTTGGTCTGTAATAAGTAGGATAATGCTTGCTACTAACTCTATTATTATGGTATTAAGATGGTAATATGCAGGTTTTAGCTATGGAAAAATATTGCAGACTGTGGCTACGGCATAGCTGGTCTTTGACCTACGCCGTAGCAGCCCTGGTGAGATGAGTGAACCTTCTGTCCAAATTTGGGATCTACGGCGTAGCTAGGTCCACAGACCTACGCCGTAGCTAGTACCCAGCTGGTGAATTTTAGTGAGGGAACTTCCGAGAGCGCAAGCATGAGGGGAGTTTTTCTTTTTCATTTCTATTCTATTTTTCTATTTCTATTTTATACAAAAGAGACTTTACACAAACTAAGTGGGGGGTAGGAATAGAATACGAAATAATTTACTACTTAAATTTATTACTTGTCCTCATTTTCTAGTTTTACAAAATATAAATAGTGCCATTTTGAAAATTATGACACATATTCTTACAAAACTAGAATAAATTTAATTCCGAGCACACTATAACCCTTAATTACATGGTGAGATCTAACCTTTCTGTTTCCAATTATTTTACCCAAATCCACCAAAAATTGAGTTTGCAGGTAGTATTGTAGACTTTAGAACTTGGCTTTTACATCATTTTGAGACCATAAACGAGTAATGTATTTTTTATNTGCTAAGCCATTCCTTTTCATTTCTTACCAAACTTATGAAATTTCATTACACCCTTACATCTTAACCAACCGTGTAATCTTATGATTTTAATCGAGAAACCTCCTATTGCCTAAATGTCATGAATTGCCTAGTTCAAGAATCAAGAGGAAAAGTTATGATCGAAGACCCCCCAATGTTCTCCACCTAAGTTAATCTCAAGTAGGGGGATGATGATATCAGTGTATCATTGTTTATAAAAAAAATGTGAATTTCAGTATGTAGATAGTAGAAATAAAACATGCGAATCAAAAAGCACCAACAAGATAGCTTATCAAGGAAGACATAGCTCCTTGTGTTCGAAGTGTTTGAGGAGATGCTTGAAGAAAAAGTGTGTCCTTTAGCACACAAATGAAGCAAAGCTTGGAAGTATTGGCATTTTCTGGCAAAAGGGCAATTGGTGACTACTCGGTTGAAAGATAAGATTATTTTCCCCTTTTACCTATAATTATCCAACATTATATCCTACCCTTTTAAGTTGTGAAGTATGCTTAGATGAGGGATTCGAGCAGACAGTGGTGTCTTGCCCGGCGTTCCGGTCATGTACCATTGCCTTTGTCGCCCTTGTCGTGGTATATTAGTAACAACTCTACACCCTTAACCTTACAATCATTCACCAAATATTGTTTTCAAAAACTATTTCAACCTTAGCTCTAGTGGTGGAGTTTTGTGTAAATGCCAAGCTTATGATAGAATACATGCTATGACTGAGCGTTTATGATAGCACCCCGAAATTGAACACTTAAAATAGGGAGCGTTTGAGTGAATTCCTTCCCTTCTTTTCGTGAGGTGTTCGGCTTAACTTTATTCTAGTAGTTTTACTAATTTAAATTCGTATCTTCTACGTGATGAGGAAGATACCCTTTTATTATTAATACAGTCTAATTGAGGACAAGTAGAGTTTAAGTGGGGGATATTTGATAACGTCAAATATATCCATGATTCTTAGTGTCAATTTCTCCCGTTATGGCATCATTATACGATTAGGTACCTTTATTTATGCTCTTATTCGTTTATATTTCATTTCAGGACAATAGAAGAGCAAATGAGCGTTTATGATGATTTATTAGCTTGGCCCCACTAAAAGATTGGAATTTACTCTTGAAGTTAGGCTGGAGACACAAAGACTACGGTCTGGTCGATTGATGGGACTACACCGTTGATGCGTGGTTTTGCAACCTTACAGCAGGTTTTACCTCTCGAGCAATCTCAAGAGGCTTACAACCCCACCAGGCAGTGTACCTGACCGATGTAGTATAGTGTAGTGGTAAGTACGGGGGAATGATCGTTCTCCACAGGGAATAGTGTTCGTTAGGTATGAAAAGCTACTCTAATTAGGTCTAAGGGAGAGGGAAGATTATTTTTGTATTTTTTATATTTTATGAAAGCAAGTAAAATCTTGGGTTTGAAGGAGTGGGCGGAATTAGTTGCTAGCCAACTAACCCAAAAACTAATATTGCAAATAAAATAAAATAACAAGAAATAAAAGGTTGTGAAACTTATATGGAGACAAGTGTGTTTACTTAGATTTCCTTACCTAACTATCTTTTACCAGTTAATTAGTGTGTATTAATTGTGTGGATGACGGGTGTATTCC
>LBNU01002654.1:10767-25731 GCA_014162995.1 Artemisia annua | reverse complement strand
GTGTAAAGTGCCTATAACAGTATAAACATAGGCATGTTGCTAATATTCGGCGTACTGCTTATTTGAAACACAAATCACAAAAGAAGTTTGGATCAACAATCACAAGCACCTTCAAAACTGCAATGCAATCACGAATTCTGTCAGTTTGATGGTAGTTGATTTAAAACGGACAGTCTTTTCACAACTCCCGCTAAGATGGGTCAAGGAAGGTCCAGCAAGCTGTAATAAGATGACATGTGGCCCAATGTTGAGGAAGTCAAGAACTCTACAGTCAGCGAATTGGTCCCATGTGTCGGCGACCCATTTTAGTGGGATTCTTGGGCATTTAAGTACAAGCAAGTGAGTAGCTATAAAATTGACAAAAATCGTGCATTGTCCCTTTTACTAATAAGCAATCCTAAACAACCCCTATTTGCAGATAATCAGTTTAGAGTAATAAACTCATCCTAGTAATTAATTTATCTTAATCAACTAACTGAGCTTGAGCTTAAAAATAAAGGCTTGATCGCACTCAAGCCGATAAATGGTTAAAAATAAAGTTTTGATGACGTTCGTAGAAGTTGTTCCAATGCTTTGATGTGTTGCGTGACGTCATTACCACCAACGTGAAACCCTAAGCACCGTAACTTAACAGCGTCTTTCATGTANACTAACTGAGCTTGAGCTTAAAAATAAAGGCTTGATCGCACTCAAGCCGATAAATGGTTAAAAATAAAGTTTTGATGACGTTCGTAGAAGTTGTTCCAATGCTTTGATGTGTTGCGTGACGTCATTACCACCAACGTGAAACCCTAAGCACCGTAACTTAACAGCGTCTTTCATGTACAGTTATAACGGAACTTTGATGTGTTGCGTGACGTCATTACCACCAACGTGAAACCCTAAGCACCGTAACTTAACAGCGTCTTTCATGTACAGTTATAACGGAAGGTAAGGGATAATAGTTACCGCTTTAAACCCTGGTCTCTTTTGAGACTCCTCACCAATTACCAGTAGGCGAAGAAGAAAAAAGTTAGTATTATCCAAGAGGCAAATGTATGTGCCAAATCTCACTTCGAGGGAAATGGTTAGAAACAAACAGAGTTACGGGATACCTCGGTTAGGCAGCGTATATCTTAGTCAAAGACTCGCCACACTTGTACCCTTCATATATCTATCTTAATAAATCTTATGTTACTAGTACCCTTCATAATTAAGTGGTGGACCCATGACTAAAAATCGAAACAAGACAAAACCAACCTTGTTTTGATGACGTTCATAGAAGCTGTCCCAATGCTTCCTTGACTCAATGACGTATTGCGTGACGTCATCACCATCAGAGCCTAACTTTACGGCGCTTTTCAAACGGCGTCGTTTACGCATAGCTAATACATTAATGGAAGGTAGGAATGAGGGAGATGTAGAAATGGCGGGAAAACAAACCGTCATTATTTGCAACACTGTATTATTAGTATTATTTAAGGGTTGACTTGTTATTTCCCTGCAACTGTGGTCGTGGACTGGTGGTGTTGTTTTGAGTGAACAAGGGTTGACTTGTTATTTCATATGATGAGTTGTCAATATTTCACATCCAAACACTCTTGTAGAAGCCCATTAATAAAAAAAAAAATAAATAATAATAGTAATAATAATAATAAAGGAATATATTAGCTACAATTCATTGTAGCTAACTCCCTACAATTCATGTTATAAATTGGGGTCCCTGAGTCCTTCTGTGGGTCCCTGACTTCTTTCTGTAGGTCCCTGATTCATTTTTATGTTTATTTTAGTAAAGAATTGTAGCCAATTGGCTACAAAAATTGTTATTTCATATGATGAGTTGTCAATATTTCACATCCAAACACTCTTGTAGAAGCCCATTAATAAAATAATAATAATAATAATAATAATAATAATGATAATAATAAGGGTGCGTTTGGTTCGCAGAATGTTTTTGAAGGAATTGTAATCTTCTGAATGAATTGTAATTTAAAGAATTGGAATGTGTTGAAATTGTAATATGTTGGAATTGTAATTGATGAAATATGCTATTGTGTTTGGTTGGCTCGCAACATAATGTAATTCAGAAAAACATTAATAATAATAATAATAATAATAATAATTATTATAATAATAATAATAATAATAATAATAATAATATAACAATAATAATAATATAATAATAATATAATAATAAAATAATAATAATAATAATAATAATAATAATAATAATAATAATAATAATAATAATTTTTTTTAAGTAATAAATAATATAATAATAATAATAATAATATAATCTTATTATTAATAATAAAATAATAATATTATTATTAAAAATAATATTTTTATTAAGTAATAAATAATATAATAATAATAATAATATAATATTATTATTAATAATAAAATAATAATAATAATAATAATAATATTAATAATAATAATATTTTTTATTAAATAATAATAATATAAAATAATATTATTTATTAAATAACAAAAGAATAATAATAATAATAATAATAATAGTAATAATAATAATAATAATAATAATAATAATAATAATAATATTAATAAATAATAATATTATTTAATAATAATAATAATAATAACAATATAAATAAATAAATAAATAAATAAATAAATAATAACAATAAAATAACAATAAAATAATAATAATAATAATAATAATAATAATAATAATAATAATATTTTAATAATAATATAATAATAATATTATTAAATAATAATATTATTTAATAATAATTATAATAATTTTTTAATATTAATAATATTAATAAAAATAATAATAAAATAATAATTATAAATAATAAAATAATATTATTAATAATAAAATAATATTATTAATAATAAAATAATAATAATAATAATAATAATAATAATATCATTATTATTATTAATAATATTATTTATTAAAATATAGTAATAATAATAATAATAATAATAATAATAATAATAATAATAATAATAATAATAATAATAATAATAATAATAATAAATAATATTATTTGTTAAATAATAATAATAATAATAATCATAATCATAATAATAATAATAATAAGTACTGATGCTTTGAATTATAAAATACTGAATTACAACGTAATTTAAAACTTTACATCTATATTGCTATGTAATCTGAATTCCCTCACTTGATGTAATTGGAATGTTTGAATTACAATTACGTTGCAAACCAAACATCCTATGTAATGTAATTTGAATTACAATTACATCCAATATGCAAACCAAACACCCTACGTAATGTAATCAAATTACAATTACATCAAATTACGTCAGATTACGACGAACCAAACGGGGCCTAAGGGAATATATTAGCTACAATTGCATTGTAGCTAACTCCATACAATTCATGTTATAAATTGTGGGTCCTTGAGTCCTTCTGTTGGTCCCTGACTTCTTTCTGTAGGTCCCTGATTCATTTTCATGTTTATTTTAGTAAAGAATTGTAGCCAATTGGCTACAAAAATTGTAGCCAGGTTATCCGCTAATAATAAACACTCTTGTATGACTAAAAAATTTGCATGGTTTTAATTCGGAACTCTTGGATTCAGGGCCGGTCTTGAGTTTTTGGGTGCCCGGGCCGAGGCGGAAAAAAATGCCCCTCATAAGTGAACAAGACACTTTTTTTGTAACCTAGTCACGCAGGTCACACTCATGCCAAATTTTTCAAATTAGTAAATAAAATGTGACTTAGGATCAAATGAGAAGAAACTTTAAAATGAGAAGGATGAGAAATAGGTATAAATACACATTAGAGATGCATCGACTTGAATTTGATGAATCCGTAATCTTTTAGATGCACCATAACATATTTTTAGCTAAAAAATAGATGCATATACATATATTAGATGCATTTTATCAAATTAGACGAATCCTATGTATTTTTCGTCCTCTGTGGGCCAAATTTGTTGTTAGTACTACTATGCATCGTTTTCACTTCAAAATCACTTTCGAAACTAAGTGGGATGCATCTAAATGAATAGAGATGCATCTAATTCAAGTCGAGGCATCTCAAATATGTTTTTATAGTTATTTCTCATTCTTCTTATTTTAAGCTTTCTTCTCACTGGATCCTTACCCAATAAAATGTTACGGTATACGATATAAACTTTGAAATAAAATATCGAAATACAATACTTAAACGATGGTCACTTGGGTCTTGAGAAATTCTATCGATTGTCTCATCATAGTCAACATTCACTAAAATAATATCACCACAAATATCACAATTAGACGTAAATGAAAATAAATCTTATGAATTCTTACACTATAAAATTAGTAACATAATCAACACATTTCTAAGACGTAATGTAATAAACTAATACAATTGAGTTTTTGTACCCCTTTAATCCACATACATTTAAGAAAACACAATTTCTTCATTTTTATTCGACATGTATAATAAATATGGACTACGACTAAATTCTTGGTTTCTTATTCCACAAACTCAACCATTCTTACTTGTTTTGTTGATGGCTATAGTCCGATAATCCACTAGTATTTTATCTTGTAAATAATATGGTTTCCAAACAGACGTATAATGCTTGTACACCAAATTTAATTTCTATGGTTTCCAAGTTTCGCTCTTCTGTTACATTTCTTATATATACTTACTAAATTGTTTGTTATGTTGATTGGTATAAATAAGGTCAAATGTTTTGGTCAGTGACACATATATGATATAAATTATCATTTCACTTTGGCATGTGAGTGGACATATATTTACCCCTGACTAAAAATCTTGTATGGTTTTGATTTGGAACTCATGGATTAGGAGCGTTTGGCTAAGTTTCTTGAAGAGATAGCTTTTTTTATTAAGTTGTTGCCAAAACACACTTTTAAATTTTTTAGAAAAGCTAATAAGCATATGTTCAGTGTAAATATATTAATTGCCTTTGCTAACACAATAAATAATCCATTAGAACTTGACTAGCTTACTCATTTATGCCAATACTTTCATCCCTTTCTTTTCCTCTTCTCATCTTAAAGAGACACAATTAACCTGATCATGTCAACAAGTTTAAGCAAACTAACCTTTGCTTCCTTTTTTGAAGTAAGAAATAACAACTTATCCAAAAACACATCTAACGCTTTAAAACACAAGCCAAATAAGTTATCCCAACACTAACACAGCCCAAATCTACCTGCTATATAAACAAGGCCATTTAATACTGTAGAACTCTGGAGAGACGAAATGGCCTCTTGAATAATGATTAGCTATGAGTATAACAGTGGGTGAAATGATTGATAATGGGAGATGGAAATGGCCTCTTGAATGGTATGATAAATTTCCTCTTATCACTAGTATTGAAGATCCTTTTGTGAATGATAATGCCATTGATAAAGTGGTATGGGTATCTAATAATGGTGAGGAAGGAGATTTCTCTGTTAAGGGTGCTACAACTGACTTATGTAATAATAATTCTAAGGTGCACTGGTGGAAATTGGTATGGTTCTCACAGTGTATCCCAAAGCACTCATTTATCTTATGGCTTGCTATCCAAGATAGGCTGAGTACTCAAGAGAAGTTGATGAAGTGGGGGATATATACTGTTAACAGATGTCCGCTATGTCTTAGTGAGGTTGAAGACCTACAACACCTATTCTTCAAATGTGCTTATTCTAAAGAGGTATGGGATAAAGTCAGGAACATAGCCGAGATTGAATATGATAATAGCAATTGGAATGAGTTATTGAAATGTTTAGCTGACTCATGTGTTAATAAAAGCATTGTGTGGGTAGTTAAGAGACTTGCATTGGCAGCTAGTGTATACACCATATGGCAAGAGAGAAATGGTAGGATTTTCAAAGATGCTCAGAGGACAAGTAAAGAGGTGATTAATGATATTGTGGATACTATCAGGCACAAACTTCTTGGCATAACTGTGAAGAATAGTGCTAATGTCAGGAAAGTGGAGCTGGTGGAATGTTAATCGTAAAAAGCTGATCTAGAGTATGAGATGATGTGTTTCTAGTGATGAATTCTGTTGATCTGGAATTAATGGGAGAGAATAGCAGTTGGCTCATACCTTGATGGTAGGATTAACATGAAACAAATTTTGGGTATCTTAGTTCCTTGTAAAAACGTTGCATTTTGCACTTATAATGCTCTGTTTCTTTTATGCAAACTCATTACATTGTGAGATACCTTGTACCTTGGAGTCCTAAACAGTGTGACTGTACCCTATTGCAATATCATAAATTTTTCTAGTTTGGCCTTGGGAGGAAATTAGAATGCTATGATTGATTGCTTAGGAGGTCTAAGCTGTATGGATGTACCATAATGAAGGTTCTCCTTATTGTGAAGGGTAAATGATTGGCGGCCTATGTATGATGATTGGAATAGCGGAGGTGTGAAAGATGAACCTGCTTGGTCCTTCAATACATAGGCATAGGAGGTTGGTTGGTTCATCATGGAGGGTGAGTGTTTCCAGCCATTCGAAGCCTTCCATTGAGAGGGAAATGGAGGATGGTTTGAAGAGCCCCCCCAATGGATGGGTTATGGGTCCTAGTGATGCCATGCTCCATTTTACTTAATCTAGCTGTGGTGGCAGGTTGAGTGGATTTAGTAGAATGGAGTATGGAAATGTAGCTAGATGGTTAGGTGCAATTTAAGGTGAATTTGCTGGCTGTGGAGTTGCAGGTTGGTACTGTATGGACTGTTGCTCTCTGTTTCTTGGTTGAGATTCGTATCTTGATAAGTATTTGAGTTGTATTAGACAGTAGTTGAGTATCATTAGTATTCTGCTATGTTTGTATCTGGTTTGGGTATGTCCAAATCGTTATGGTTATTCATGATGTAATTTTGTATATAATATAATTCACTTTGCACAAAAAAAAAAAAAAAAAAAAAAAAAAAAAAAAAAAAAACTCTGGAGAGACGACACGTCAGCGGCTATAACAACCCAAAAAACTGCCACGTGTAGCCAAACAAAGATATTGTTGATATTGGGTTACAGCGGCTCTTCTTTTTATTTTAGTCACTTCTATGCCACCATTTTCAGCCCAACATCTTCTATAACCAAAATTCTCTCATAAAGTTTCCGATCCACCATTTTATATAAAGCTGCGTCACTCGGCGATATTTAAGTCAGTAAACACCACACATTTCTTTCTCTTTCTTTTTACGTTTTTTTACTAACTATCTTTTGCTTTGTTTCTTTTGCCGGAAGCAGTGGAGACGAGGCATCTGGAAATAGTGATCAATGTATCTCGGATTATTCAACATGGTAACTTTTTGTGAGCTAAGAATACGACGGTAGGTGTTTTCAAACTTTATATATTTATAATTTATCAACTTCACTTCTGTCATAAGAAATAGAAACTGACAAAAAATTTGTTTCCAGATGTTATGTCATAAGAATACGACGGTATGGCTTTCACAACGTATTTGCTGAAATTTTCGGGTTGTCTAGAGTTTTCGATGATGTGATCATGTGATTATGTGAACATGTTTTCTATAAAACATTTCATGTGGTTTTGAACATATATCTTTATGTGTTTCTGTAGGTGAAGAATCCAAGAATAAATTTGTTTCTTGCTTGTGGGCGGATTGGGGTGACAAGTCGGTGACTTCAATTCTCAAACAAAAAATAAATGTATCTTTCTGTGTATTATTTCAATAGAAGTATGAGTAAATTAAAGATAAATTTTAGATAGTCTATGATTCTAAACTTTTTCAAAGTTTCATTAAATTTTGGAGTCTTGGTTTGAAATGTTTTTACCTCCTATCCTATCTGTTAATTATATATGAGAATATTCGAGTTTTTTTTTATTAGTTTTGTATTTGTTGAAGAAGTATCTAAAGATTGGAAATATTGAATAAGGAAATATAAAAACTGTTTTTTGGTTTGTGTATTGTTATTAGAAATGTTAGTCTATTAAGTAAATTAAACGTCTTGATGCTTGTAAGTTTCAATGATATAATATGATATGGATATTGATAATTAAATAATGAGAGGTATTTTTGAAGCAAGTAAAGATATATGGGTCATATATGAGATGATTGGGGTAGTTGGTGACTTGATAAGTTGATAGCATAAGGCATAAGCAAAAGGAGCATCAGATCTTTTCACAAAAAAAGAAAAAAGAAAGGAGCATTAGATAATAGGTAGTAGGGCAGCCTACTTGCTTTTGTGGTATGGGAGTAACTATTTGATGAGATTTGTCAAACTATTTTTAGTGGCTAAACAAGTCTTTTGTTATATCTTGAATTAGCCTTTCAAGCAGCACACAGACAAATTTCCATTTTCAAGAGTTAAAACTACCAGACTTGGTAAAGTTGAATTAACTACAATAGGAATCCACTACCTGTGACCAGCCTAGGTATAACTCAATGACGCGGACGTTGGGTTAAGGGCATGCGGCCTCATGCCCAATCTTGGATCACGGAAACAGTATATGTATCCAAAACCAAACCCAATCACCCGAACCAAACCTCATGACATACTTGGTGCAACATTTAGTTTGAAACGCTGTGGTTCAAGTGTATATATAAATGCAGCAACAAAAGAGAACATGACGGCAGGTTCCATCCATGATATACACTAATATAGCTCAAAGGTGAACATTTGACAAAAGCCAACCAAGACGAAACAAACGCAAGTCACATTAAAGTACAACAAGTTTAAGGATTACATGATGATAATAATAATAATAATAATAATAATAATAATAAAAAGAAGATAGAAGCATTGGATGGAAGTGGAGAGATGATTGTCGTCAAATGGTTATGGCAGCTGGGTGCAAGGCCTGCAAAAGTGTGAGACATTCAATTACACGTGCGTTAAAGTTAAAATTTAGATAGTGAGATTAAATACATACCTGATATCTTAGCAAGGAGATTCAAGACCTGGGTGGCGGCGAAGGCTCAGAAATTTCTTAACATGTTGGTCGAGAAACCTAAGGTGTTCATGGAAATCGTGGGATGGTGGTGGTGGTGATGGTGATGGTGGCGGTGGCGGTGGCTTTGGCCTGTTTCGGGACTCGAGACGCTTTGAGAAAATCATTCATAAAAATTAGAAGAATTCAATCAATGTATAATCAATGTATATACTAGTATGAGAGAGAGCGAGAGAGAAATGTACGTACCATTTCATAATCGAGGCTACATTTGAACACACGTATTTCCCTAGCCTCCTCAAACGCTTTCCTGTTATAAGACGGGGGTCCACGCTCTAGCTGCATCTTCTCTCTTGTCTCGTCATCTATATGCGGCCAATCGTCTTCATCAGATTCTTCGGCATCCGAACCATAAAAGAGTTCATATAAATTGATCTTCTCCTTGCTCTTGTTGTTGTTGTTGGATTCCTTCACATTGTCACATTCCGATAACTAAAAGTAGAAACATATAGATATCATTCAGTATCATCATATTAATCAAAAGTAGAAATTTCACAACAAATATAATAATAAGGGGGTGTTTGGCTTATGAGCTTATTTGTGTTTCGGCATAAGCCCTAATTTTCTATCTTACTTTGAGACTCGTGGGCTTATCTAAGTTTATGATAAGCTTATATAAGCACACAAGTCTCAAAATAAGCTCGAAAATTAGGGGTTATAATCAAATAAGCTTAAACAAACACCCCACAACAAATATAATTATTATCCTAAAAAAACAAAACCCAGCTAATTTTTATATAAAAATGTCAATCATACATTTTATTAATAATAAAAATAATAAAACCCTTAATTTGTACCTCCTTAACGATTTCTTTCACTTGTTCAGAAAGGGCCAACAACAAGTCTGAGTCTTTGTCCGATGCCGCCATGTTTGTTGTTAGATTGATTGTCAGGCGCAACCAAGAAAAGTTATTAGGGTTGTTGTCCGATGTTGTTTATTTGTTTTGTTTTTTTATCAATATATGGTTGAGTTTGGGTTTTTTTTTTGTTCGGCCCTTACACATTCCTACTTTTTTTTTAACAGACATTCCTCCTTTAATTTCTTCTTTAAAAAAAAAAAAAAAAAAAAAAAAAAAAAAAAAAAAAAAAAAACTTCTTTTTCGCGATATACATTTCAGAATGCAATTGGGTAAACCTCTTAAATTCTCTATTCGCGTCGTAAGCAATGGATCAACACAATGGGAACCGTTCAATCGAAGCTCAACACCCTCCGGGGGTGCTTTCAAAGATACTCACTCCCTCCGTCCCAAATTATAAGTCTATTTTACTTTTTGATTGTCCCAAAATACTTGTCCATTTTCTTTATCAACCAATCAAAATACACTTTAGTGGAGAGAAAAGATATTTGATTGGTAGATAGATTAATTAGTGAGAATTTATTAAGCTTTGTGCAAAGTCAAAATGGACTTATAATTTAGGACGGAGGGAGTAACACAAAGGTACAACTTGACCAAGTCAAACCCACTGTCAAACCCTCTCAAGAATTTCCTACCAAGTTAGGGTTCATGGGACACTCGCCCAACAAAGCCTAATTTCGTCACCTATTGATTAAGTAAGGTACGTATTGAGGGTTGAAGTCAATCGATAGTTCAGTCTCCCATGGTGACAACCGTCACCAAATCAGGTTAGTCAACCTTGACTATTGACCCGACATTTTGGCATCTAGTTAGATTTATGTGTATATGTGTTTCCTGAGGCATATTATTTAAGCATTATAGGTATTTGGTTTAGCCGCATTAGTTCCCTTTAGTTGTGAAATTTCATTAGAATTCCTTAGTACTCGCGTTTACCTCAAACGTTCGAGTAATCCGTGTACCATAATACTAAGCTTCGGATATGCGTATCAATATACTTCCCAATGGTGATATATGCCCGTAATTAAGTAATTTAAGTGAATATTAATATTTTATAGTAGTAATAATTATAATGTAATAATATAATTTTTTTTAAAACATTTATAACACATTGAAAGTTAAATACACTTAGGTAATAAATTATACTTTTGAAACTAAAACATAATATAAAGTTTAAAAAAGAAAAATAAAATAACTATAAATAATATGTATGCATGTACGGTGCACAGAGTTGCGATCCCTTGCAATGGGGATGCAAATCAAAAAGTCTAAAAAGATTTTCCCACCATCCGATTAGTCAAATAATCAATCGCACGCTTGTATTTAAATGGAAAAAAACACGCTCCGTTGTATTAGAAGGATAGAACAGTAATTTTACAAACAAAAACCATCATATCCTCCCTCTATTTTCTCACTCACATTCATTTCACTATCGCTAATTAATTTCTCTCTCTAAAACCGATCAAAATTTGGGAAACATTTTAGGGTTTCTATTTCCGATCATCTCTCATCGATTAAAACACAGAAATTTAAGCTCAAAAAGATGAATCAACAGGTAAGTTTATCATTTATGTTCTAGTTTTGTTTTAATTTTACTTTGTGCATTCGTATTTTTTAAAACCTATACGAATTAATAGACTCAATAGTAAACAAACAGATGAAAATGATGAAGAGATAGAAGATTTGACAGTACAAGAAGAAACCAAAATGCGTAAGAATTTGGATTATTTAATTAGTTTATTTTTGTAAATTCTTATTTTACATACATACATATATATATATATATATATATATATATATATATATATATATATATATATATATATATATATATATATATATATATATATATATATATATATATATATATATATATATTTTATTATTATTTTATTATTTATTTTTTTAATTTTAGAATATGGAAGCAGCTCAGAGAGTCAAACCTACCTTGAAAGAAAGGAAATTGAAAAGATTCGAAGACCGACCATCTTTTAAAGGTATAAAACCATGATTTTGTTTTGTTCATCAATCCTAGTTTAAGCTTAGTGCGTTGGTGTTTGTTTTGTTTTGTTCATCAGTTTATTTGGTTCATCAGTTGTTGTTCATCAATCATTGTTTTCATTATCAGTTAGTAGGTTGCGGATGTATTAGAATAAGTTGTTAATCATGTTTTTATCACTAAAATTTAAGTACTTATTACTTGTTAGTCAACTCTTTGTTAAGTGTTGGAACACAGAAATACAGATAGTTTACTAGATTAGATATCCTACCACACGACACTTGTATAGTCGTAGGGAATAAGAATGTTGTGAGGTATCACAACTTATGCTAGGAAAAGGTTGACAGGTATCTCAATACATGCTTGTACTAGTATAAATACCCTCACAAGTTTCACTTGTGAGGTGTGTGTTGCAATAATAATATTTATATTTCTCTCAACTCTCTCTCTCTCTTCTTTCTCTCTAGTCTCTCTCTCTACATCAACACCATGGGTGTGTTTGGCTAGAACTCCGGTAGACCACCCGACACCACCATACTATCAACCTAAACTAGAGAAATATTCGATCCTACAATTGGCATCAGAGCCAGGTTACGAGTTTTAGGTTGTTTTATTTGTTGGTGTTTGTGTCTTTTCGTGAGTTTCGTCAGTCCAAAAACCGTCCTTTATTTTTTGAAAAAAAAATGCTTATTCGGAAAAAAAATGAATTAGAACAAAAAAAAAGAAAAAGAAAAAAGAAAAAAGAAAAAAAGAAGAGTGAAAAAAGCACAAAAAAAAAAAGAAACAAAAAAAACTATGAAGCGTGAAAAAAAAAGGAAAGAAAGAGAGAAAAAATGAATAATAAAAAAGACAAAGAAAAAGGAAAAAAAAAGAAAAAAAGAAAAAAAGAAAAAAAACATGGATTTAGGTTTCCATATTTAATCTTAGATTAATCCACACAATTAGATCAAACTAGATGGTTGGTGAGGATTTGTTCCTTGATATGCACCAAAATTAGAGTATGCAACATAAAGTGTCTCACATTAATATATGAAGTTAAATTCATTCCATATTCACATTATTTCACTACTTTATTTTTTCCTTAATTTATTTTCTTTTTTAGTCATATAATCTACCAATCTTAATTGTTCACGATCAAATTAGAAAGATTTGGAAATGACTTAAAAAATGTGACAATTTGATTAACAGTTTGTGAATCTACTAAAATTTAATGTATAAAATTATTAGCGTATATAGGGAATCAATATTGTCTTTGTAATTTTCATTATTATAGCTCTTTTAATAGCTTTATTAGCAGATTTATATCTTTGTCAAACATATTGATTTAATTATAATGATCTCTTAGAACACCAATATGTTAAATTTAAAGCTATATCGAGTTTAATAAACATTTAAAAGACAATAACAAAGATGTACGTTCTATTTCATCACATACAAAATTAAACACACTCAGACATGTTGGTGATCATTGAAATGAAACTAAGCAGCTAGGTGGGAGTGTAACCAATTTTTGAAAGCCTTGTATTTACGTTACCACGTTCCACTCCTCCAACCCATAATGGCATAATTAGGATAATTACTAAAATAGGCCGGGCAACCAAATTATATTTCTTTTTCTGACCCGTAGCCGGGCAGTCAAGGGCAACCTGGACTTTTTTGGGCAACCGAAATCTGCAAGTGACAAGTGTCACTTTTCTGACATTTTTTTGGGCAACTTGTGTACTTTTTGGGCAACAGTCGCCATTTTTTGGGCAACTCAGGACACGTGTCATCATACGGGTCGAGTTGCCCAGTTGCCCGGCTACGGGTCAGAAAAAGAAATATAATTTGGTTGCTCGGTCTATTTTAGTAATTATCCCAGAAATAATTACTAAAATAGACCGTGCAACCAAGTGATTTTCTTTTTCTGACCCGTAGCCCAGGTAACTGGGCAACTCGACCCATATGTGTCCCCAATTGCCCAAAAAATGGCGACTGTTGCCCAAAAAGTACACAAGTTGCCCAAAAAATTGTCAGAAAAGTGACATTTGTCACTTGCAGATTTCGGTTGCCCAAAAAGTGCAGGTTGCCCTTGACTAATAAATTATTTTCCGATCTCGAATCAGAAAAAGAAAATCACTTGGTTGCCCGGTCTATTTTAGTAATTATCCTTAATAAATTTGTTACATATATAAAACCTTCCTAAAATCCCTATACACGTTTCTTTGGTCCTTGTAAACACACGATTTGACTATAATTAAGAGACGGGGATTTCCTTAATTTCAGACCCCTATTATACGCTCCATAACTGACACCATTAACACAATCAATTCACAATTAAACACCTTCCTTAATTACTATAGACGCTCCCTTATACCTTTTGACAATAACACGTTCTTCCTCTCTCATTCATACGAATCAAAAGAAAACAACTCACACAAAGTTCTGCTTCCATCTCTTTTTCAAAATCCAAGTGTTCGAAGGGTTGCTGAAGCATTGTTCATGGCTATTAGGCTGTGCTGTGATATATGATGGTGGGTTAAACGGTGTTGCTGTGGTAATTAATTCGTGGTTTGGGGTTCGTAATTCGTGTTCTTGATTCTCTTTCTCATAAAGAGGTCTCAGGTAGGGTGTATTATGTCACAACCCGTAATTTCCGGTCATTTTCCATCCCGACAATTCACTATTCATCAGTTACTATTCATCGTTTACTATTCACCGGTCACTATTCATCATTTTACTATTCATCGTTTTTGGACTCCGTTTGTGATTCCGAGAAACGTTACTATTCATATGACACTATTCATCCCGAGAGAAAATCACTATTCATGGTCACCATTCATGTCATCACTCATTTCATCGTAAACGGGGTTTACGGGTTTTCATATTCGCGTAACTGGTTAGGTTTAACGGCGAATTCATGCATTAGCATTCAGAACATGTCACACGGGCTAGGATTAGTCCACATATCACTATTCATAACATTTCATGCTATTCCACTCGTAAGTTTTCAAAGTATTCATTTTGGCTTATTTTACTATTCATGTACGGTAAAAATTTAAATAAACGCTAACGCGCGATCACAACATGAGATTTACACGTCCGATATACCTCATTTTATTCCCGACATGTTTTTAAGTTCATTTTAACATCCCGGAGATTTCAAAGTTCATTTACCCGGTATTTTGGAAAATTATTTATTTTACGTTGTAACATTTA
>LBNU01002650.1:2228-16245 GCA_014162995.1 Artemisia annua | reverse complement strand
GGAGTGTTTTCACGACCCACCTTGGTGGTGTGCTTCACGATCCGTTATGTATTATGCCAGAGTGTTTTCACGACCCACTTTAGTGGTGTGCTTCACGATCCGTTATGCTCGTAACAAAAAATAGAAGAGTTACGGAAAATTTCTTCCCCATAACTTGGGGAAGTAGTAATTATCATCGAAGTTAAGTCCGAGGGACTTCATTGAAGTAGTAATTACAATGTTCATCTGAAACAATTCCTAAGGTTGATTGCATGCCAAGTCCGAGGGACTTCTCTTCCTTCCAATTGTTTCGAGCTTGTATGATCCGTTGTGATATGCTTCTACCACCTGGTAAGGGCCTTCCCAATTTGGCCCTAACTTCCCTTGATTTTCTACTCGGCTAGCATCATTCCTTCTGTAGACAAAATCGCCTACCTTAAATGTAACCGGGTGGACTCTTTGATTATAGTATTGTTCCACCTTGGCTTTGTATTTGGCTTCCCGGATTGCCGCCATTTCCCTTCTTTCCTGCAGCAGGTATAAGTTCAAATGCTTCGTTATCCTCCGGATTAAACATCATTGTCCGGTGGGTAGGCATCCCGATTTCAGCTGGTATGACGGCTTCGCTTCCATAGGTTAGGCTAAAAGATGTTTCGCCGTTGCTTGTTTTCAACGAGGTTCGATATGCCCATAGGACGTTTGGTAGCTCGTCGACCCATCCGGCTTTGTCTCTAACCAACCTTGTCTTGATACCATGCATTAAACTTCCGTTTGCTCTTTCGACGAGACCGTTGGCTTGTGGATGAGCTACGGCCGTGTTGATCTGTTTTATCTTCAGCTTTGCACACCAGCTCTTAAAAGGATTGTTTACAAAGTTCGTCCCATTGTCTGTGACGATTATACCCGGAAGCCCAAACCGGCAAACAATGTTGTCCTACACAAACTTCTTTACTTCCTTCCCGTTGGTCTTTGCCAACGGTTTTGCTTCTATCCATTTAGTGAAATAGTCTATCGCTACAATTACATATTTCACTTTTCCGGGGGCTTCCGTCAACGGGCCGAGAACATATTCCCCACTCGTAGAACGGCCATGTTGCCATGATAGATGTCAGGATTGTTTTGGGTAGCCTTGGTCCCGGAGCATGAATTTGGCAGGAGTCACATTTTTCTATCTCCTCTCGAGCGTCTCTATGCATAGTTGGCCAGTAGTACCCTTGCCTTATTAGCTTTGCTACCACTGCTCTCGGTCCGAAATGCATTCCGCAAGCGCCTTCGTGAACCTCTCGGATAATGTAGTTTGCTTGTAGCGGCCCTACACATCGTGCCATAGGATTCATATACGACCTTTTAAACAACACATCTCCTTCAAGGGTGTAGTGGGGAATTTTCATCTGGAGTGTTCTTGCTTCGTTTGGGTCCTCTAGCCAAATACCATCCTTTAAACATCGGATAATAGGAGTCATCCAGTTGTCTCCTTCTTCCTCCATAATAGCATTTATCTCCTTTCCTTCGGTTGAGGGTTTCTCCAATACTTCAACTAGGACCTCCTTGGTGAGATGGTTGAAAGCTACCGAGGCCAATTTACTGAGAACATCGGCTTTCTGGTTTTGCGCTCTTGGTATGTTTCGTATCTTAAACTTCTTGAACAATCCTATGTACTCCTTTGCCCTTGCTAGATACTGTATTATGCTTTCTTTTGAAGCTGTGAACTCCCCGTTTATTTGACTTGCGACAAGCTTGGAGTCTACACGGACATCCAGAGCTTCCACGTTCATCTTTCTTGCTATACGGAGACCGGCCAAGAGTGCCTCGTATTCTGCTTCATTATTGGTCCTTTTGAAATTTAAACGGAGGGCATAGGTATGCTCTGTTTGCGAAGGACCAATGAGAACCAATCCGGCCCCTGAACCTTTCTTGCTAGACGCTCCGTCTGTGTACAATATCCATTCTTTTGGGGATGAGATATCACATAACTCTTTTTTTTGATTGACCACCATTTCTTTCTTTGATTCCTAATGATATTTCCGAGATGAAATCAGCAAGCACTTGTCCTTTCACCGCATTTCTCGGCATGTATGTTATGTCGTATGCACCCAACTGATGTGCGGGATTGCGACCACGCACTAGGGTTTTACTTCTAAAGGGATCTTGAGAAGCTTGCAATCCCCACCAGGCAGTGTACCTGACCGATGTAGTATAGTGTAGTGGCAAGTACCGGGGGATTGATCGTTCTCTAGGGGAATAGTGTCGTTAGGATTGAAAAACTACTCTAATAGGTCTAGGGGCGAGGGAAGATTCTTTTTGTATTTTTATATTTTTAGGAAAGCAAGTAAAANNTTACCAATTGGAAGTCTGCCAGTTTTCTTAAGCCTAACATCGATAAACATTCATCCAATACAATCAATAACACACCATTCAATCAATAATCAATAGTTAGATTTCCTTAGATCTAAGCGAACACAAAGAAAACCTAGCCTAGCATGTTAAACAAAAGAAAAGAACAAGATAGAATCAAACAACACATAGACATATTGAATGATTAATTGATTACTTATCTTCAATGTAACATGGAAGATCTCAAGGTAAAAAACCTCGAAAAAGCTGCTAAAATTCGTCTAGGGTTTCTCCCTAAAAAGTTCCACACTAATGACTAAAAATTATGAGAATATATATAGAAAAACAGATCTGACGGCGTCACGTTGTAGCCTTGACGCCGTCACCTCGCCGTGCTTAGGGTTTCTTGATGGCCTTCTTGACGCCGTCCCCCTTTAATCTCCCAAAATCCGTTTTGGCTTATCAAGGCTTGACGGCGTCACATCCAAGCTTGACGCCGTCAAGGGTACTATTCCAGCAGACTTTAGCACTTTGTCGAATTCTTCACTTTTATGCTCCAAAAACGTCCAAAATGCTTCCTTTTCCAGAATTTCTCTCCAAAGTACCTAAAATGACAAAAAGAACGATTTAGGGCAATAATTGATCAAATAAATACGATTTAGGGCTTAAATGACCCCCGAAAAGCGGTACACTTTTCGCTTTATCAAATACCCTTACACTTGAGATTTGCTTGTCCTCAAGAAAATGCGCTTTTATTCTAATCAAAATACAAGTTAGGGGTCATTTTACACTAATTTAAAAGTAATTACCACAAATAATCATTCCACTTTAATCATAATAAGCACGGAAATTACACACTAGCACCTCACAAGTAGTGTTTAGATACTCACATCTCTCAGGTGTCATAGAATTATATCTCATAAATGAAAATGAACAATATCTCTCACTACCTGTCATAGCAAATAGATTACCATAGGCTTGGGAAAGGATCGAAAACCTTCTCCACTAGGCGTAAGCACCTAAGATAAACTATCAAAGAGGGATTTACAAAAAGGGTTATAATGAGGTGTAGGGATATGATAAACACGGTTTTGTTGGATAAGGGATATTTTACTGGTGGCGAGTTAAAGATCTTGATTAATCACATGTACAATATGGCGTTGCTAAGCCAAGACTAGACTCGACTTAATCTAATCAAAAACTAATAGAAACATAAAATAAACATAAAAAAACGGGATGGTAGTCCGTATGTTTTTTCTACTTTTCTTTTTCTCATTTTTTTTTGTATTTTTCTTGATTTTTCGATTTTTTTTTCATACACTCTTGCCCTACCATCCAAAATAATACATCATAGGGGCCTCGGTTCTCCCCTTACACTTGAACTTTTACATACTTTACAAATAACTAGTCTAATGACTCGAATTAAGATAATCGAAACACTTGGAGTACTTTTAAAATATTTAGCACATATGGGGGTAATAATGTTGTTCTTCCCCATTACACTTTTACACTAGTACCTTACCCATAAGTCCCAATCGTCCCAAAACAATATATACAAGGATATGACTCGACTTAGCAACCATGTAATCAATTAGATAAGGAGTTGCTTCCCATTCCTTTCGGTTAATAACACGACACTTATTGCATGATCGGCCGCTGAGAGATAGATATACAGAATTTCCTTCGTTTTCGGCGTAGTCAAAGATGGGAGGCTTAGGATCAATTGTTTGAGTGACTGAAAAGCTTCTTCTGCGGCTTCCATCCATCGATACTCTTCCTTTTTTTCCTTGGTGATATTCTTCAACGTCTCAAAGAAAGGGAGAGATTTTTCCGCTGATTTGGCTAAGAAACGGTTAAGAGCCGCCAGCTTCCCGCTCAGACTTTGCATCTCTTTAAGAGTAGACGGAGATTTCATTTCTGCAATGGCAGTTGTCTTCTTTGGGTTAGCCCTTATGCCTTCGGAAGTTACGATGTAACCTAGGAACTTTCCCTCTTCAACACCGAAAGAACATTTTTTCGGGTTCAGTTTCATGTTTATTTCCCGGAGGTTATGAAAGGTTTCCAAGATATCGGCCAACATTCCTCTTTCATCCCTGCTTTTAATGACCATATCGTCCACGTATGCCTCTAGATTCCTTCCTATCTGACTTCGGAAGGCCGAGTCGACTAACCGCTGGTAAGTTGCTTCGGCATTCTTAAGCCCGAAAGGCATTTTGATGTAGCAGTATGTCCCTTGTTCCGTATAGAATGCCATTTTTTCTTCATCTTCCTCAGCCATATGTACTTGATGATAGCCTTTGTATGCGTCTAGGAAACACTTGTATTTGAAACCAACTACCGATTCAATTTTCCAATCTATTTCAGGTAACGGATAATAGTCTTTCGGACAGGAGGAGTTCAGATTCTTGAAATCAATACACATTCTCCAACTTCCGTCACATTTTTTTTTACCAACACTGGGTTAGAAATCCAGGTTGGATAGCGTACAGGTCTAACAATCCCTGCTTTCAGCCATTCTTCCACTTCTTTGGTTATTACTTGGTTTTTTTCTGCGGAGAAGCTCCGCTTCTTTTGTGCCACCGGAGTGTCTGACACGTTTATGTTTAAATGATGCCGAATCAAACGTCTTGGGACTCCGGTCATGTCCGCCGGTTCCCATGCAAATACATCCTTATTCTTCCTCAACAATTCGATGAGATTTCTTCGGCATTCCTTAGAGAAACCCTTGCCGATGACAATCAACTGTTCAGGGTATGCAGGATTTATTAGGACTTCTTCCGTTCTTACTGCTTCATTTTCGCCCGTTATCTCCGCCTCCTGAGGAACTTCAGCTTTGGGTTCTTCCACCGTCTGTTCTTCTTCCAACCTGCGGCACTCAAATACCATAGATGGACGAGCAATTAGAGTTGCTATCCCCCTCGGCGTAGGAAACTTGATCATTGAGTGAATGGTGGATGGGATTGCCCTCATTTCTTTCAACCCCGTCCTTCCTAAAATTACATTGTACGGGGACGGAGAGTGTACTATGTAGAAGGTCATCATGGTTCTTCGGTACATGCCATTATCGCCGAAGCGTACTTCTAGTTCGATCTTACCCAAAGGCTTATTTGTTTCACCTGAGAAACCAATGAGGGAAGTGTTGGTTTCTCTTAATCGTTCTTTTATATCAGCGGAAAGATTGTTAAAACAGTGTTCGTACATTACGTCCACCGACGATCCTTCATCCACATATATCCTCCGGACTAAGTAACCTGCTATATCCCCTTCCACTATCAGAGGTTCATCAGACAGGTCTTCCGTAGTGATGGGCGGAAAGGTGATCGGAGCTTTCATCCATCTTTCCTCTCGGTCACCGTTCCTCCTTTTCGTTCCCTTAAAAGATCTGACCATGTTAATCACCTTGTCTTTCATTCCGTCACTATTTTTTATGGTTCCTCTATCTCCGGCCGCATCGCTCTGCTTCCAATCTTTCAGCAGGTGATCTAACCTTCCGGATTCCAAAGCTATTTCTAACTGTTTTTTCAACTGTTTACAGTGGTTGGTTATATGCTCGTGCTCTTTGTGATATTCACAAAACTTATCTGAGTTTTCTTTTGTAGGTCTGACACCGGTGGGCCTAGGAGCCGGTAGGTTCAAGTGACGCTCTGTAGCGAGTATTTCCCGAGGGGGCTTTGTGAGTGACCCAATGCCAGGACGTTGGTGACCGCTTCTAATCGTTTCAAACGGCCTGTAATCCTGGCGATAACGCTCGCCGCGACTCTGGTCTCATCTCGGTGCGACATATGGGTGGTATGCTTCCTTGTTTCAATAATCATTCCTTCTCTCGTCTCGCGGCCTATCACCTTTGAAGTTATTTTTCCTTCTGTTCGGATCAAAACCTTCTCCCTTGGGCAACTCGGTGTTCCTATATGCTTCTTCGGACTTGACAAAGTCGTCCACACGAGTGAACATTTCTGTGACAGAACGGGGAACCCTATCGGAAAACTTTTTAGCCAAAGCCGGACATTTGTGGGCCCCCATAAAAGCTGAGATTCGCATGATCTCCAGAACCCCACTAATGTAACTGGCCTCGTCCGTCCACCTCTCTTTGAAATCTGGCAACGACTCATGTGCCCTTCGGATAATCTTGGTGATTTCCGTTGGGTCCTTAATACATTTCTTTCGGAGCGAGAACCTAGTCGAAAATTGCTCCCTTAGTTCGTACCAGTTGTCGATGCTTCCTGGTTCCAAACGTTCAAACCAACCTCCGGCAGCACCATCCAAAGTCTGTTGGAACATAAGACACCAAGTAGGCATCGGCCACTGCCCCTGATTCGCGGCCCCGGCGAACCTCGTGAGGTGGTCATTTGGATCCGTTGAACCGTCGTAAAACCTCATGTTCAGAGGCATCACATAGTTCTGCCCAGAGAACGCCACTATCCGACGAGTAAAGGGAGACCTAGCCATTTCTTTGAACGGCTTTTTTAGATCTTCGTCTCCGTCCACTGCTTTCCCTTTTCCCCTACACGCTTCCTCTTCGTCCCCGAAATCGAGGCGTATCGGCCTGAACGTGTTTTCTCCTTGGGCATTGTGTTTCTTAATTAGTTCAGTCAAAGATGCTACATGGCCGAGGATCAGTTCTTGTAGGTTTGGGGATTCATCATGGTTGTTTGTGTCGTCATTGGTGTTGTCGTTATGGGTTCCACTCCCACCGACATGAGGAAGAGGGGTGTGAAAAGGGGGAGGAGGAGGACCCGTCATTTTGCTTCTCTGGTAGAATGAATAACAGGTCCCACGGGTGGCGCCAATTTGTTGAAGTAAAACCTTGCTGGGGTCCAACTTCTTTATAATCCTTTGGAAGTGTCCTCCGGATGTTGTTCCTACACACACGAAACACGCTCGTTAGTNTCTTTCGGAGCGAGAACGTAGTCGAAAATTGCTCCCTTAGTTCGTACCAGTTGTCGATGCTTCCTGGTTCCAAACGTTCAAACCAACCTCCGGCAGCACCATCCAAAGTCTGTTGGAACATAAGACACCAAGTAGGCATCGGCCACTGCCCCTGATTCGCGGCCCTGGCGAACCTCGTGAGGTGGTCATTTGGATCCGTTGAACCGTCGTAAAACCTCATGTTCAGAGGCATCACATAGTTCTGCCCAGAGAACGCCACTATCCGACGAGTAAAGGGAGACCTAGCCATTTCTTTGAACGGCTTTTTTAGATCTTCGTCTCCGTCCACTGCTTTCCCTTTTCCCCTACACGCTTCCTCTTCGTCCCCGAAATCGAGGCGTATCGGCCTGAACGTGTTTTCTCCTTGGGCATTGTGTTTCTTAATTAGTTCAGTCAAAGATGCTACATGGCCGAGGATCAGTTCTTGTAGGTTTGGGGATTCATCATGGTTGTTTGTGTCGTCATTGGTGTTGTCGTTATGGGTTCCACTCCCACCGACATGAGGAAGAGGGGTGTGAAAAGGGGGAGGAGGAGGACCCGTCATTTTGCTTCTCTGGTAGAATGAATAACAGGTCCCACGGGTGGCGCCAATTTGTTGAAGTAAAACCTTGCTGGGGTCCAACTTCTTTATAATCCTTTGGAAGTGTCCTCCGGATGTTGTTCCTACACACACGAAACACGCTCGTTAGTCTCGCCTTGGGTTTTATCCCAAGGCCAACCTCCGGCGTGAGAGTAAGAATAGGGTAGTACGAAGGGTATAACAATAAATGAGAGTAAATGCTATGTGTGTGTGTGTTAGTTGTTCATATTAAATGAGGTAGGGGTATTTATACTACCCATACCTCGTTACCTGTGTTGTCTTGGGACTAAGCGAGACGACCTAGGCCTAGCCTAGATCGTAGGTGTCAGGTTGTTCCTGAGACAAGATCCCGCGAAATCTGGGATGGCGGCGCGGCGGCGGTTCGTACTATTGTCCGGACAAAAGGGGTTTACTACTTGTGTTATTCGGACGCGACCTCCGGTAATGCTGTCCGGCTATGGTTGTCAAACCGGAAGGCGGGTGAAAGTCCGGAAGGTATGGACCTTCCGGGCACATACGCCAACAACTGTCTAGCCGATGTATCTCGTGACTGTTTACGACCATTTTCTTAGCCACATCTGGGGTTAGGTTTGAAGAATAAACCTATTATGATAAAGTTGTGTCATTGTGTAACCTACCACTAAGCCATTATGCATGGTTCCGTTAAAATATAGAAGTGGGTATGTACAATTTCAACATTAGTTGAAAATGCAAATTATGTACATTAGATTACCTTTTCGGATAAACTAACAAAAAAAATGTTTGATTGACACCGTTCGTTCTGTTTCAGTAACACACTTTTTTTCAAAGAGAGTGGACTGAGTCCTTTGTGTTTGATCCACTATTAACACTACCAGGTCCAGATAGACGTCATAACAACATATAATTACACTTGATCAACTAAATCCAGTGTTGAATAAAAAGTCTACAAACTTGATTAATCGCCGCTTAGGCCTTAAGATTTGTGCAAATCGATTAACGATGGTCAATGGTGGTCAAACTTAATGAAAACTTGCGAGTTTTGCCGAAAATGTCATAAACACGACAAAAACTTGTTTTAATCACTTATAATATTTGTTTATATGTTATTACAAGTTGTTGGTATCGCGAATCTTGTCGTACATACATAAAACTCACCGTAAATACCCAACATTCGCCGAAAATACCAAAAACTTTCCGGAAATGCTAATCCAATTAATCCCACCTAGACTAAATCTAAAAGAAATGTTTGTTACAGCATTTTTATGACTATGTACGGGGTATGTTTGGCGAAAGTAGTTGGAGCTGAAGCTTGAGCTTATATTATGAGTTAGAAGCTTGAGTTTACAGTTTTTGTTGAGGTGTTTGACGAATTAGTTGAAGCTGAAATTTATTAAATGTAAAATAACATAAAAACACATCAAATTAAATTTACATATAAGCTTTTGCGCGTTCATTTATCACATTTTTTAAGTTGAACTTGAGCTCGGGCTCGTTAAGGCTCGGATCATTTCAAGATTTCAACGAGTTGATCCTGAGTAGCTCACGAGCAAATTGGCTCGTTTACACCCCTAAGCTTTTATAATTTTGTTCCAAACTTATCGTATTTGTTTCAAAGATCGAGTTAAGTGATGTTCTTTGGCTCGTGATGTGTTATCTAAGGTTAGAAGATGGTGGGGTATTTCCTTTCCAGATTTTCAATCGCATGAAGAGTGGCTTCTTTGGTTTACGGGTCTTCGTTTAATTAGGAAAGTGAAGAATGTGCTAGAGGGAATCTTTTACGTGATGTGGTGGAAGATTTGGAGCTTTAGGAATCAACTCTTATTTGGTTCAAGTATTTCTAGAAGGGCAACCATTTTTGATGAAATTGTGTCCCAATCTTATACTTGGTGTTCTAATCGATGTAAATTCAAATTTAATTGGATAACTTGGATGCAAGACCCTAATATTGCTATTTTGTAATCTTTTCTTCTAGCTTCTTGCTAGAGTTTTAATCTAATTTGCCGTTAAAAAAAAATGATTCTTTTATGGTGCAAATGTGAAATTATATTACTTCTTCAAATATTTACAATGCTTTTGAATAGAGTAAATTACATGGTTCGTCCTTGTGGTTTGGCCAAAATCCCTAATTGAGTCCCTATCTTTTCAATTGCACCAATTGAGTCCTTATTCTGAAACTATGTAACACTATTAGTCCTTATCGCTAACTGTCGTTATCTTCTCCGTTAGCTCCTAGTCCTCAAGTGGCAAAGTTAGTCCATTAACCAAACGATCATTTGCAACGTTAGTCCTTTTACTAACGGTCATTTCTAATTAACTCAAAATTTGGTTTTCTTACACGTTTTATACATTTTCGCCCGTTTTCGTCCGTTTTTTACGTTTTCGTCCCTTTTTTTACGTTTTCGTCCGATTTTTTACGTTTTCGTTCGATGTTTTACGTTTTCGTCCGATTTTTTATATTTTCATCCATTTTTTTACGCTCTCGTCCGTTTTTTTACGTTTTCCTCCGATATTTTACGTTTTCATCTATTTTTTATGTTTTCATCCCTTTTTTTATGTTTTCGTCCGTTGTTATACGTTTTCCTCCGATTTTTTACGTTTTCGTCCGTTTTTTACGCTTTCGTCCGTTTTTCTAAGCTTCCATCCGTTTTTTTATGTTTTCATCCATTTTTTATGTTTTTCTAAGTTTTGGTCCAATTTTTACTTAAAAAAGAGACAAAAACTTAGAAAAACGGATGAAAACATAAAAAATAACGAAAAAGTAAAAAAAAAAACAAACGAAAACGTAAAAAAAATAGATGGAAAGGTAAAAAATCGGAGGAAAACGTAAAAAAACAGAAGAAAACGTAAAAAAAATTAGAGGAAAACGTAAAAAGTCGGACGAAAACGTAAAAAAAGAACGAAAACGTAAAAAACGAATGAAAACGTAAAAAAATCGGAGGTAAACATAAAAAACGGACGAAAACGTAAAAAATCGGAGGAAGATGTAAAAAACGGACGAAAACGTAAAAAAACATATGAAAACGTAAAAAATCGGACGAAAACGTAAAAAAATCGGACGAAAACGTAAAAAAAGGGACGAAAACGTAAAAAACGGACGAAAACGTAAAAATCGGAGGAAAACGTAAAAAATCGGAGAAAATGTAAAAAAACGGAGGAGAACGTAAAAAAACAGACGAAAACGTAAAAAATCGGACGAAAACATAAAAAAAAAATCGGACGAAAACGTAAAAAATTCAGACAAAAACATAAAAAATCAAAGGAAAACGTATAAAAACGGACGAAAACGTAAAAAAACATAAGAAAACGGGCGAAAACGTGTAAGAAACCAAAATTTGAGTTAATTAGAAACGACCGTTAGTAAAAGGACTAACGTTGCAAATGATCTTTTGGTTAATGGACTGACTTTGCCACTTGAGGACTAGGAGCTAACGGAGAAGATAACGACAGTTAGCGATAAGGACTAATTGTGTTACATAGTTTTAGAATAAGGACTCTGTTGGACAATACCTCGACAATAAACCCGAAGTTCGATCGCGGAAAAGCTAGATCGCGAGTTGTATCGAGCACAAGTAGCAAACACGAGAGACTACAAAGAACCGACCGAATATGCACACGTTATACCCTCGTACCAAACCTTTATTAAAAACCTAATAAAGCTATTACAACGAGGAAGAAGAATGAATAACTAGCATCCCCTCATCTCTATTTATATAGAGATGAGGAGGTGGAAACCTAGCTTGCCTTGCACTCCAAGCTAACTAATCCTAGTTCTAGTCTACCACCTAATCTAATTATAAAGTACACTTAAGTCCTTAATGTTTAAGTTTACTACTAATATTTAACAGACTCAATTGGCGCAATTGAAAAGATAGGGACTCAATTAGGGATTTTGGCCAAACCACAGAGACGAACCATGTAATTTACTCTTTTGAATAATATATTCTGTTTTGGACAAGTCCCAAAAACAGAGAAACAAACAGCTCACTAAGCATCCAATATTAGACTACAACTATCTATATCAGATACAACTGGGACTAGAAATCAATCATGCAGCACACTTCTGCACTCAGTCTTATTCTTACTGATCAAGCATTCATTCACAGACAACATTCACCTTTAATATGCACCTTTACCATCTAGCTACATTTCCCATACTCTTCTTCACACAAGATTAATGAATCCAGAGACATATTCAATATTTAATACATCTTTAAGTTAACCGAACCATAATAAGTTTTATTGAATCATTTACAGTATCTTGCATAACCAAGTCGTGGCGTGAGATGGGTTAAGCCCATAGTACTAGCTTGTTTCGTTATCTTGCATAACTTTATGTATTTTCTTTTGAAGGTCCAAACAACTTGATATATATATATTGTGACATTGATGATCATTCAATTAAAGTATTCTTAAATATAAGCTTACATGAGCATCCGCAACGCCAAGCTTGGTTGGTGTGGGAGAGGCTCATAGTCGGCAAGCTCGAGCTCACCATTGCAGGTGCATCGTGGGTGGCTCGATTTTGATAGGCTTGTGGTTCCCATGCCGAGCATAAAGAAAATAAAACCTTTCTTTTATCTATTTGTCCAAGGCTATTAATAAATGTAGTTTTATGAATAAATTATGAGATTGGTTGAGAAAAATAAAATTACAGGTTGAGTAATTATTATTACATGTATAACTTATGCATAAATTCATTTTTTGGTAAAACTGAATTATATCTACCTTTCAATTATCAAGGAAAAATTCGTTCAAAAAAAATATATATCAAGGAAAAAGTTGCAATGAACAGTAAAAAAGGGAATTTTGTCTTTCTCTTTTTCTTATTAATGGTGACTATCCACTCATTACACTTCTATTTACATTTTTGTTTACATTTTCTAGATCTCATCTTTATAAAAATTAAAAAATTCTCTTTACTAAAGGTGCCTTTTAAGTTATTATATTGTTACATTTACTACCTCTTATTTGTATAAACATATATAAGAGTATTTCAACCCGTTGCAACTTGCAAAGCGTGGGCAATGTAAAGCTTGTTAGCACCAAATAATAAAGAAGTCAAGTTATGGCTTACTATGGTGACATATGCATGATATTGAATACTAATCTATACAACATATTCAGCTGGACCAACACAAAGAAGACGATATTCAGCACATTCTAAACCAAGCAACATTAGTCAGAAGCAAAACCATTGGCCAATTAGCAGACTTAGCACATTTCAAATTGCTACATCAAATTACCCATATGCTTAGACAGGAAACTAACCTTATGTAAAGAAGTTACTTATAACCTAAGAACTCTATCGAAAGCCTATTTGTTAACACATGTTATATCGCATTGGGCTCAACAATTCCAATTTTTAAGCCCAACAATTTAACACGTGTTGTGTTCTCCTGCCTAACTTAACCGGGTTAGGATTGTCTCAAGTTGTGTTTACAACTTAACCCAAGTCTAAGCTATTTGGCACATTGTAAATTATACTGTACACTCAAATCTAAAACCTTGTAGACCATGTATGCATTACATAGATCTCCTCAGGAACTCGTTCACCAACTTTGAAAATGCCGACGAACCATCATGTTGCAACCGTTGTGGAGAATCATACTCGGCAATTTCCCCTATATTTACCATAACTCGATTAGAAATAAGAAATATGCAGAATGTCAAGATAACAAAAAGAAGTGGCACACAGGTCGGGTGGTAAAACACTTTTTTCGGGAAACGTCAAAATTGTATTATTTCAACAGTAAAATAGTTTGTTGTTTTTATGTTTCAAAAGCAACTTTTTATGTTACAAGGCATTTGACCCGTTACAAATGACACTGAACGTGAATTGATCCGTTAGCCATTCATGTGTATGTATACCTGTTGATTATGATGATATTAAAACAGATTAAATTTGTTACCTTGATCAAGAACAAGAACTAGATCACTATCAACAATGGTCGGTATCCGATGAGCTATGGTTATCACTGTGCATCTACTTGTTTCTTCTCTTATCGTCTTCTGCATAACATTATCTGTCTCTGTATCAATAGAAGCAGTGGCCTCGTCTAGTACTAATATGCTGCGTTTTTGTAGCAATGCCCGAGCTAAGCATACTAGTTGCCGTTGTCCAACACTCCAGTTTTCACCATCTTCAGCGACTGCACAAGTTTCTTTAAAACATTAGTGTCCATCAATGTCAAACCTTTGCTTATCAGCATACGGGTT
>LBNU01002649.1:20167-67886 GCA_014162995.1 Artemisia annua | reverse complement strand
ACGCAGGTGGCATGTAATTAGTCAAGTTAAAATCAAACAAAAGTGTGACTTTTCTGCTTGAAAAGATATTCTAAAAGGCAGTCAGGTTGCGTACGAAGTCAGCAGCCACTTGCAAAGTGTATTCGTCACCCCATTCTCCATCCCTATTAAAAAATAAAAGGCTTAGTGCTAAATTGAAATACAGTATGCTAAACAGAGAAGAGCAAAAGACTTACCGAGAAGTGATTTTTATGTATTCTAGATACGTCAAATCAGCATCGGCATTGCCTGGAGGGCTGACATGATCCTGATACTACTCAGGATGTAGCAGGAGCTGATCCGTGTAAATAAGAAGATTCAAAAGCCCATAATAAGATAATATACTACTAAAACACAAAAGAACTACGGAGTAACTACTTATATAGAAGCATGTGTTAACCTGTTACTCCCTCCGTCCCTAAATAAATGTCCACTACTGACTTTTTAAGTCTCCCTCTTTTAACTTTGACCTTAAATTATTTCATTTTTGTTATGTAATAATTGATGTGAAATATATGAATAGATTGAGTTTTAAATGTATTTTTTATTAGTTTACTTTTTATCAAATATTACATAACACAAATGAAATAATTTAAGGTCAAAGTTTAAAGGGGAAGACTTAAAAAGTCAATAGTGGACATTTATTTAGGGACGGAGGGAGTATTATCTTAAGGTCATACCTGTTTAACCAGACACTCCCTGACTTTTTGGTAAGGCCATTCCATGGCACCTAGTTGTTCAGAAATTGCCCT
Source organism: Artemisia annua (assembly GCA_014162995.1). NCBI lineage: Eukaryota > Viridiplantae > Streptophyta > Magnoliopsida > Asterales > Asteraceae > Artemisia > Artemisia annua. The sequence goes on along the minus strand of LBNU01002649.1, from coordinate 67,116 downwards.
TACCTGGAGAAATCATGTTAGTATTGAATAAAAGAATATCTCTTATGGAAGATCAATCAAATATCGCAGCACCTACCTGGCCATTACCATCACCCAAAGCTATCTTCCCTGCATACCCATAAAATTTTTTCCTAATAAACTCAAATTGTCAGTCAAAGTATACACGAACTAAAACACAGGGCAAGCACCAATAAGTACTTATCAAAAGCCAATACATAGCAAATATAGTGTTGGTATTTTGAACATAAAAGAGGGAATTTTAACCTTAAACAAAGCAAATTACATGTATTTGGTGAAAGTTGGGTCACAAAACTGCTATAAGGCCTATAACAAAATGAAAGTTTACCTCCCCTTGAGCCTCTTATAACTTGGAGACTTTTTAAGATCTTTCTTCGTGATACCATCAGGCTGAAAAAAAGAAGGAAAAAAAAACATATAATTAAGTACTCATATATAAAGAACTAGTTAATGATACAGCTCAATTTGGAAAAAGTCAACAATCGGAAAAGTCAAAGCAAAAAGTCAAATAACTGTTTTTGGCGCCAAATTCTGTTTTAACCCAAACAACCCAACTATCCTTTATATACTTGTATTGTAATCATTTCACTTTTCATCTTCAATTTGTAAACAACAAACTCTCTGTAATTCCTTTCCCTCATAATGCCAATAACAATCATTGTTGATCTTGTTTCTATAGATTAGCAATATTGTTGCAATTGAAAACACATTTTCCATTTCTTAATTGATTTCAAGATGCGTATGTTTCAGGTTAACCTTATTTTTTGGTCACATAAGGTTAAATGAGTATATAAATACCGTTATGCTGATATATTTGTGATTTACCCCCTTTTTAATGAAATAAAGTATATTGCTTACCAAATTTAGTTTGACTTAATATGTTACAACTTTGGTGTGATGAATATTTACAGATAGATCTTTGTTAGATGGAAACCTTAAATAATTGGTGGGGTTTATTATGTTCTTGTAATTGAATGCCACAAAAAACTATCTCGTAACATGAATTGATTTAATGATGAAACACCTGTATTATATACTCGGAATTTGTCAAACTCTAAGAAACTGCATATTTTATTGCGTTTTTTACAACAGAAGCTAATCCAAAGACTATCTTCTAAATTGCATATTTTCATAGATGGTTATAAGCTTTTGCTTAAAAGCCATAAGCTAAAAAAAAAGTAATCCCAAACCCCCTCCAAAAATAACAAATTTAAAGTTTTATGTACCTGTTGGATTGGATACTCTACACACCATTTTTTTATGGTTAGGTTCTGCTCTTTATTAGACCGTTGTTTTAGAACAAGACTACCATTGTCCACGGTAACGATTGGTATCATAGGATTCTTGTTAACAAGCGGCCAATAATCATTAACAGTAGTCGCAACAAAGATTTTACGAGTGTTGTTTATCCCAACAAAACTTCTTATGCACTTCTCAGCATTAACTTCTTTCTCATGCATGCAACTGCAATATATATGCCAATAAATGCATTAAAATACATTTTGAAGATTAAAGAAGAGATATCAGATGTCATCCAAGATACTGACCTCTCAACATCTAGCATATTAGCTAGTCCGATAGACCGATGAAGATCACTTACAGACTTAGGGTACCTTTCAGAAAAATATTCCATTTCCCGCAATACACATTCAGTTGTGATTGGTTTGGCGTCGGAATCATCGATCAAGTTTCGAATGGCTTCAATGGTTAATCCCCTAGAAGTAAGGTAAAAAAGAACGGATCCATCAATTAACACCGTTGAGGGTTTTTCGAATCCTAATTGATTCCTATAAAACTTCAAAGTATCTCTTGTCTTGGGTTTTTTTATCCTTGACCTTTTAATTTGGTCACTTTGTTCAGAATCTGCAGCAGAAAGTAAAACTCAAATCAGGACAAACATTTTATAAAGAGTAAAAATGAAGATCAGCAATATTCTCCTGGAATTTAATAATGCCAACATGATTTATGTACAATCTTGTATCAACAAAAACATAACTTTTGTGCCAATAAAATCTCTATTTCTGCACGTATTTCATGTCTTTCATCATATAAATAAAGATGTATTAAAACATATATGTAACAAAATGATTTATGTGTTAAATCCAACAGTCGTTAGTATGTATGTATAGATTAGCATGCATGCATGTATAGATTACCAATAAAAGAAACTGTTAACATGTCTTTTGATAAATTGATTAAGAGTTCAAGTCCCACTTTATAGAAAAGGTGTAAATATGGTGTTTGCTGATGCATACTGCTTTCACTAGAATTTAATAACGTTAATTATGTACAACTTTATATCAACATAAACATAACCTCTATCCACAAAAAACACAATTTAAATCTAACAAAAACACAATCAACAACATATATGAGATTTATATCAACACAAATCTTTTATATAATAAAAGAATTACATCATTTCGGAGTGTTTTTGCAAAACCTTTCTTAGTGAAAAAAAATTGGACCAATAGGAAAACTCGATTTTGCCACATAGGCGAAATCGAGCAATATGATTGGCCAATAAAAAGTCAAAATTAAATTGGTTTTGGTCAAACTTTAATAAATTTGGTGGAGAAATTTGGTTGAGGAAAAAATACATAAAACTATAGGTGTCAAATTTATGAAAACAAAAACTTAAGAAAAGATGAGGTAATTAATAAAACATTAGTGGTTGAATTTTAAATATATTATATGGAGTTAAGTGTAAAATTATAAATTTCCATGTTTTTTTATAACTTTAGGTAATAAACAAATAACCCCTTACACTTTATACCCGCTACACTTTATAATATGAACTTTGTTTACAATTACATGAGTATTAGTATTAGTTTAAGACTTTCATTCATTAAACTTACAAAATTTTATAAATGTACGAATTAGTTTTAATATACGTTAAATACTCTTAAAATAAATATTAGTTTTAAATTTTCATCTATTAAAATATCTTTTTACTATGTACGTAAATAAGAACTCCTGTTATCATATTTAAAAGTTTAATCTATACGTACACAACAGGTTTGAATATTAAATACAATTAAATTATTATTAACAGTATTATAAATATCAAATGGTAAATACGAGTTACTGTGATATGAAAATAAATATATGCGATTGTACTTATAACGACTCATGTAATTATTATTTAAAGTTTATATACGGATATCCGGAAAAACATTTTTTTAAAACTTTACGAAGTATATTTTAACTTCATCGACGCTCATTATGTGCTACTAAACTTGCACATTTTGTACAACATGATATCAATAGTTAAAGTTAAACAACAACATTATTTTACCAGGGTGGAAGTTCCCTTTTACCCAAAAAAAAGTTAAACAACAACATCAACCTCAACATTAACATCTATGTCAGCTAAACAAAGTTAAATCTTTCATCGAATAAAACTTTTACAAAATATTAATTGATATTAATACATAATGAAAAACTTATGCATGCATACTTATTAGTTGTACTTATATCACAATTTTCACGGTTAAATTCTTATATGTTCATATAGTAAACAAAAACTTTAAAATAAATTTGATTTATGTGTAAACCCATGTGATCAAAGAACCTTTGACCCAATAACATTATAAGGAGACACGCTCAAGAATCCAATACAAGGTCGATGTCATGGTTATATTTACAATACATAATCAAAATGAAAATTTAAAAACCCTGTGCGTGCACAGGTATTATAACTAGTAAAGTGATATAGAAGATTAAAAATTTCACAGTTTAAAATAAGAATTATATACGGTAGAAATTGAAAAGAATGTACCTCTTTCTTCAACCTTAAAATTCTGGTCACATTGTTTCGCATCCGTAGAGAAAAGAAAAACTGAAATCAGGACAAAAATTTTACAAAGGGAAGTGAATTGTACACATTCACACGACCCAACCTTTCCAACAATTTACTCGTTCACTACCACCAAACTCGACACCATTTAGGAAACAAACATGAGCCCAAACGATTCATATTTATCCCATTCCATGACCTCCCCTACGTGCACACACATATATATTCTCTTGTTTAATGAACAACACTCATGCATGCAACCTTAATAGCAAAATACACACGACACACATACATGATAAATCCACACCCATTTTAACGAGCAATACAAATTTTATAACCTCACCTATACATGCACACAAGCCCAAGTTAACACTTTATGTTCATAATTAGATTTATATATTGTTTCTGTGTCAATACTATACATTCAATTGATCATATCCTATTAAAATACACTTTTCAGACCTAAAAGACATTTTATCATGATTATTTAAGATAGTAGCAAAACAGAGACAACCAAAAGACCTCAAGTGGGAAAGATTAGGTTTCACTTTATGTATCAACTCATAGGGACATTTTCCTTGTAAGACAGAAGATGGCATCCTGTTTATAAGATATACAGCAGTTAAAATGCAATCAGACCAAAACCTTAATGGAATTCCCCCCTGAAACATAAGACTCCTGACAACATTAAGAAGGTGTCTATGTTTCCTTTCAGCAATCCCATTTTGCTGAGGAGTGTGGGCACATGAAGTTTGATGTATTATACCAAGATCTGAAAACATTTGACTCATTTTCTTGTTAACAAATTCTGTTCCATTATCAGACCTAACTATTTTAATTTTAACATCAAACTGATTAGATATTAAATGAATATAAGAACAAAATACATCATAAACTTCATCCTTAGTTTTCACTAAGTAAACCCACACAGCCCTAGAGTAGTCATCTACAATGGTTAGAAAATATTTGTATCCCTCTCTGATAGTAACTCTGTAAGGGCCCCATAAGTCTAGATGAACAAGTTCACCTAGATTCTAGACTTATGGTCAGACAAGGGAAAAGGTTCCCTTATTTGTTTTGCCCTATGACAGATCTCACAAACAGATATAGAAGAATTTTTAGAAATATCAAGCTCAGATTGAAGAACATTTAAAACAGGATCAGCAGGATGACCTAACCTATTATGCCAAATCAATTTAGACACACTATAAGACATAACCAAATTGCACTTACCAACAGTACTACTAGACTTCATATCAAACAGGTAAAGGCCATCTGATTGAGTACCAGTCCCCAGAACAACCACCCTTTTCAAATCCTGAATATAACAAGTATCCTCATCAAAACCAACAAACATTTTGCTATCTCTAATCAACTTATTAACAGACAGCAAACTCACACAATATCCAGGAACAACAAGAACATCATACAAAGTAACATTATCAGTCAATTTAAGATTTCCAACATGACTAATAGTGGCAAGAGTCCCATTAGGATGCCCAACAGTTATTTTAAGACTGGTAATATCAATGACATTAAACATACCAACAGTAGAAACAATTAAGTGTTGATTAGCACCAGAATCAATAATCCAACCCAAAGAAACATTTTTAACAGCAATACTAGAATTAGCATGAAAATATTTGTAAAAATTAATATTAAACCAGACATTTCCATTAAAGAATGAAGCTCTACATGCCATATTAGCATGAATGTTTCCAGTGGGAGTATCATTGATCAAAGACAGAAGTTTCTTCATCTGCTCAGAAGTAAAACCAGAAGAAGTACTAGCAGATGAAGTAGAAGATTGTTTCTCATTATTTTTGACATCAACATTAGCATTATAATTTTGTTTAAAACCATTCTGTTTAACAGGATTATTAGTTTTAACAAAACCAGGTGGAAAACCAATTAACTCATAACACCTATCAATAGTATGTCCAATTTTACAACAGTTTTTGCAATTCAGGTTAGGATTAGGACCTCTATTAACAGTATTAGAATTAGTACCTCTAGTGTTATTATTAGTGTTATACATTCTTCTACTGTTATTAAAAGACTTAGCAGCAAAAGAAGAAGCATTCAGTTTAGACTCAGAAACACTAGAGGTCTCAGGAACCCCTCTATGGGATTCCTCTCTAGAAACAGTGGCATAAGCATCTTTGACCTCAGGGAGAGGATCCATTGTCAAAAGTGCAGTTCTCACTGGTTGATAACAATCATCCAGACCCATAAGAAACAGCATAATATAAAACCTACCTTCGCATTCCTTTTGCGGTTCTTTGCATGCCTCCTTTTTCTCTTTAAAGCCCTTTTGTCAGTATTTGTTGTTTTGAACCGTCTCTTTATGGTACCATGAGGAGATACAAGGCTCTGCACATATACAGGAGTAGCCATATATTCCATAATCCTTAACGATCGACAATAGGAAGAACTCTTGTGGGTAATGTACTTGAGCCTTCTCAAGTAGTGTGGATCAACATCCATCTCATTGCAATGATAGGGCGCCTGTTCCCAAGACTCTTTCACTTGGTAACTTCTCATTATCCAAATCATAGGGCGGGGTTTTATATCTCTAGAACATTTGTTTCCAAATGCTTGATTGGATGGTGCTTGATGCTTATATATGCATAGAGATTCTTTAATATAACCAACCTTGTCATCATCGTTACATTTATATAACAAATCATTTGGTTGGGGGATTTCATTAAACTCTTGTTGAGATAAATCAAAAGAAATAATCACTTTCTTGTTTTTCCGGTAATTCATAAACCAGTGAAGCGACCCCTCGCATAAGATACCAGGTCTAGAAGCAACATCAGAATACCTAAATTTGATATCTCCAATAAGTTTCCAAATATTTGATTTCAATGCTAAGACATGAAAGCGTGTCCGATGTTTGCCTATCCCAATCCCTAATGGATGCGTCATAACCGAAACCCCAACAAGGATATGAAAACCACGGCCTGGTCGTTTTAGGAATAATTTCGTCAGGTAACGTTGGTAGGTAATTAACCTGTCTAGTAAAAGGATTAGTTACTAAAAGTTCAACATCTTTAGGAGAGATGCATACTAGGCCATTTGAAGAACCAACAATATGATAGTCATTGCATATAAAAGTAATGCCTACAGTGTCAGAACAAGCGCCATGCATAATGATCCTTTTATCTCTAAACTCATAACTTTTTATATAAGTATAGTTGAGATGAGCTTTAACAAAAAAAGGAGTCGAGATTAAAGATAGCCATGACTTACAAACGCTTTTGCATCTTAGTAGATCAATCACAACCAGTCTTACAAGTATCTGCTCAATCACATCAAACACAAGCTCTACCATTCAAACAAACTCTTTGGCGAAACAGAGAAAAGGCGAGTTAATATAGTGTTTTTATAGTTTACAATAGAGCCAATCACACTATCATCAATTAACAAGTATATCGATTGTAACACTCACGATTCTTTACAAAAGGCTGATGTCGTTTGCTAATGTGTCTCGATAAGTCACTGACATGGATACTTAGCAGTTAGTACTTTGAACCAAAAGGTACGTCAAAAAGTCGGCATTTAAGTATATCTTATGTGCATCATACAGTTTAACCGGTGGAGCGGTTACTAGCTGAAAATACGAGAAAAATTACAATCTTGACAAAACCATTTAAAGTATAATATAACTAAAACGTGACAAATAATGGTCTAGTTACCAAAATGAGGTGTCACTAACAAAATTAGGTGTCTATTTTATGACAATAACTCTTGAAACTATTAAAAGATAGATTTCCAAGCGAAGCATTGATCTCTAAAGCTGATCGAGTGCTAAATGAAAAGCAAAGTTCATACACAACGCCACGATATGGTATCTTTGACTCCTTCAAGAACTCCAACTCTAGCTAAATGATCATTGATTAACTGACAAATTAGAAAGAGACAGTAAGAATATATACAGTTAAAAGCTAAAGAAAAATAAAAATGAATGCAAGCTAAATTGTATTGATAACAGCATAATATACAACCTACCTTGGCATTCCTTTTGCTGTTCTTTGCATGCCTCCTTTTTCTCTTTAAAGCCCTTTTGTCATTATTTGTTGTCTTCATGAGTCTCTTTATGGTACCATGAGGAGATAAAAGGCTCTGCACAAATACAGGAGTAGCCATATAGTCCATAATCCTTAACGAACGACAATAGATAGAACTCTTGTGGATAATGTACTTCAGCTTTCTCAAGTAGTATGGATCAACATCCATCACCTCACAATGATACGGCGCTTGTTCCCAAGACTGTGTTACTTGGTAATTTCTCATTACCCATTTATCAGGCCGAAGTCTCGTATCTCTAATACATTTGTTTCCAACTAGTTGACTGGAAGGTGCTTGATGTTTATATATGCATAGAGACTCTTCAATAAAACCAAGTTTGTCATCATCATTACATTTATATAACATATCATCCGGTTGGGGGATTTCTTTAAACTCCTCTAAAGATAAATCAAAAGAAATAATTGTTTTCTTGTTTTTTCGATCATTCATAAACCAGTGAAGCGACCCCTCACATAAGATACCAGGTCTGGATGCTTTACGAAAGTCCAACTTATATTTGATATCTCCGATGAGTTTCCATATATTTAATTTCAATGTTAACACATGAAAACGTGTTCGATGCTTGCCTACTCCAAACCCTACTATAACCTTGTAATCATCTGCCGATGAATCATAACCAAAACCCCAACAAGGTTTTGAAATAAATCGCCGTGTGGTCTTTTCAGGACAAACTTCATCGGGTAGGGTTGGTAGGTAATTAACTTCTCTAGTAAAAGGATTAGTTACTAAAAGTTCAACATCTTTGGGAGAGATGCATACTAGGCCATTTGAAGAACCAACAATATGATAGTCGTCATTGCATAAAAACGAACTGTCTAAAGACTCACAACAACCATCGTGCATAATGATCCTTTTATCTCTAAACTGATAATTTTTTATTAAAGTATAGTTGAGATGAGATCTAACAAAAAGAGGAGTGGAGATTATAGATAGCCATGACTTACAAACTCTTTTGCATCTTAGTAGATCAATCACATCCAATCTCACAAGTATATGCACGATTACATCAAACACAAGCTCTTCCATTGAAACAAACCGGCCTTTTTGCCAAAACAAGAAGAAAGGCGCAGACCGCAGAGATTGATGTTAGGCAGGATGATGTAGGTCAATAGGTTAACAAATCATATGTACACTACTTTTAAGCCCAACAACATTCAGGCTGCAATCCAAGCCACTCAAAATGGGTTTACTAAGCCCAACAATATTAAGGCTACTTTTAAGCCCAATAGCATTTAGGCCGCAATCCAAGCAACTGAAACATGTGAAAATGGGTTTCCTATGTTCTCAGGATATGTGCAATGATAATAAGATCATGATATAATAAATGGAGGCATTATGAAGAAACAAGTCAGATGCCTGTCTTGGCGTGTTCTGCACTCGCATAAACATTCTGCTGAAATCCTATATATGTGTATAACTCTAACCTGGTTTTGATCTATTTTGTGTCCACCGTGTCATTAACAATGCCCAAAACACATTTTAGATATGTTTAAACTATAATCTTTGAAGCGGCTGTTTGAAAAAACTAGTGTTTGGAATACGAAGATTCACTTACAAACCAGTCTAAAACCTTCCAGAACAACAGTTTTAAAAAGCAACCCTAAACAAACTTCTTATTTGTTTCTTCCACTTTTAAGATGTACCAAGGTAAGCACATCTGTATTGTTTAACCTGCTATCATTTTCAATGACAATGGGATCCTAAACAAACTTCTTTTTGTTTCTACCAGGCTGATAACCCTGTTCTTCGGTAACCCTGTTCAAAGCAAAATCAAATCTATAAGAATGATAGAATACAAATTATCCATCAGATAAGGAATTTAAGACCTTTAAACAACAGAAAATAACTAGATAAGCAGCTTTAGCAAGAAATCCTAGACAAATATTTTTAAATTTTTTCCAATTTTCTGAAAGAATTGAAGATAAACATACATGTTCGTTAAGCTCAAGATCTTTTTTCCTTATTCAATCAGAGTTAATGGAAATAGAAAACAGTAACTAAATACAGCATTCACTAGGCCCAACACTGTTTAGGTTTGCTTATCAGAATGTTATACATACTGTATTATCTATCTGTCGGATAAAGAGTCTGTAACCTTCAAAGCCAGCCAGCATTAACCAGATAAGCTATTTTAGCAAGCAGTCATACACCATCTTTTGTCAATATTCCATTTTTATGGGGAATTAAGGTAAACATACAAGTTCTACTTACCCAATATTTCAAAAATTTTGATCTTGTTCTGCAGAGACTGTTAAAACGAAGTTAAATTTATCACCTTATTGAATGAACCAGAAACATTATTACCACCTCCCTCCCAAAACTAGGGCCCTTCATTCTATTTTATCATTATTCCAAACAGGCACATTTACACAAATTTCAAAAACATAATTACTGTTTTTAGAACGTAGAAGGTAACTATGAGTGTACGTACGTGTAAGTAAGTCTGCAGGTACTAGCAATGGTACTTTTGCGGTGCAGTATGTTATAATGCTTCTCATCATTCTCATAAAGGCAAGAGAGGTATAAAACTGCAACAGAAGAAATATTAATAACATTATGAAACGAAAACAAAGTTTTGAAAAGGTGTATCTGAAAAGCATATGAAAGGACGAAAATGCAGATAAGTTTGTGAAGATTTGTAATCTTAAACTCTCATGGTTACCTTTTTCAGGGTCCACATTCACCATATCATAGGGAAGAAATTCATTGACAGCACAACCTTCTAAAGAAGTTATAACAACAAACATGACTTGGAACTGAAAATAAACATAAATCACAAGTTTGAGTTACGCAAGTTGCATGTAATCTTGTTAGTCATATGTTGTTAGTTGTAAATATACATAAAAACTACAGTGTGACTTTTCAGGTTTAGCAGATAAACTAAAAGGCAATAAGGTTGCATACAAAGTCAGCAGCCGCTTGCATTGTGTACTCATCACCCCATTCTCCATCCCTATTCATATAATTAAGTTAGAAGAATGATAAAACGCAATAAATAATGTTTAATGACAAGAACAATAAGACTTACCGAGACACACTATTCACGTATTCTAAATACGCCAAATGCACATCGGCCTCAGGGTCCTCAAGGTCGACAAAGCCCTGATACAGCTTTGGAAAGGACAGGAGCTGCGCCATGTAAATACGAAGATTGAAAATAAGATAATAGATTAACTTCAAAATACAATAAGAGCTCACTATCTAGGTAAAGTACGTGTTATTCTGTTATTATCTTAAAGTTGGTTGTACCTGATTAACCACATTCTCTCTCACTTTCTCGTAAGGCACTACCAAAGGACGTAGCAGTTCTGAAATTGCCTTGAACTGAAGTAAACATGCTAACATTAATAAGAGAAATTATTCCTCAACGAGATTTAATAAAATAGCACAAGACCTACCTGGCCATTACCTCCTTCATCCACGGCTATTTTCCCAACACAACCATAAAATTTTATCCTAATAGCAACACAAATTGTCGGTCAAAGTATATACAAACAAAAACACAAGCCAAGTACCACTCTACCAATAAGGTCATTATCAAAAGCCTAATACATAGAAAAATACAAACATTTAGACTAAAACCAGAGCAAATTACATGTATTTCTTGTCAGTTAGGTCACAAAACTGCTATTATAACCTTACAGAAATGTGGACATTTACCTACTCCGCAGTCTCCGAAAATTTGGAGATTTGTTGAGATCTTTGTTCGTGATGGTAGCCTGCAAAAAAAAAAAAAAAAAAAAAAAAAAAGGGTTTAAGCTACACAATAGCCACATGAGCCTTCAGTTGCCTTCTTATGGTACATGTACCCAGTTTATTGTTCATGTGGTATGATACTTGGGTAACCAGATAAACCGGTAAAAATGTGACTAGTTTTGGTCCTTTTGTGTCCATGTTACCTAGATATACCCGTGTTCTATACCCTCACCCCACACCATTTATCCATGACTGAAAGTTAATTCATGTTCTTTAAATTAAGTTACATACTCCTGCTAGTATCGTAAATACACTAACACACAGTACACAGTATTAATCTTTTACACCATAAATAGTGTTACACCTATTTTTAGACCATTTTCATATTTCGGTGTGCATACATTAGAGAACGCCTTAGTACATGTAACATCAAAAATAACAAAAGAGATTTTGAAGTACCTTTTCAATAGGATAGTCTGCGTACCACTTCTTTGCTAGCCTCTGCTCACGATTCGACAATTGCTTAAGACCAAACATACCCTTGTCTGCAATAATGATTGGTATCGTAGGATCCTTGAGTACTAGAGGCCAAGAACAATCAGCAATAACAGCAACGAACAATTTACGAGAGTTCGTGATCCCAACAAAACTCCTGATACACTGTTCAGCACTAATTTCTTTCTGATGCATGCATCTGCAATTAACCAACAAATGTATTACTGTAATATACATCTGAGAGGTAAAAAATGAAAAGATTGGAAATGTGATTCAAAATACTAACGGCAAAACATCGAGGGCTTTGGCACGTTCAATAGATTCAAACATCTGTGAAGAAGCAGGATACTTTTGATAAAAATATTCCATTTCTCGCAGGACACAGTGTGTCGTAAACACTTTAGCCTTGTCATCTTTTAACACCTCTTTAACGTCCTTAAGGGATAGCTTGTTAATCGTAAGGAAGAATAAAACAGATCCATCCACTAACACTTTTGAGGGTTTTTTGAACCCCAACCGTTTTCTGTAAAACCTTAACGTATCTTTTGGCTTACTCCGCGTCGTAGAATGCTTCCTTTTTGAGATCTTTGGTTTCTTAAGCCCTAACAAATCCCGAATCTGTAGAAGAAATTAAACATGAGATTAGTGCAAACATTTCGAAACAATTTAGGGGTGTTTGGCTAAGCTTATTAGCTTATATGTGTTAAATAAGCCTAAACTAAGTGTTTGGCTAAGCTTATATGGGGAAAATTACACAGATAGGTAACGAACTTTGAAAAAGTTTCAATGTTAGGTAACGGACTTTGTAAAATATTAAGATAACATATGAAACTTTGAAAAACCGTTCAAGTTATGCTATAACTGTCACTTTTGTAACCCGTGACTTGCTAAACCGGTAAAATCCATAAAAAGACAAAAAGGGTACAAATACTACATCAGCTTCACTAGAATTATGAACTCTAAACCGCCGTACGACCACCAACATTATCATAATCTGATGCTAAAAGATCTAAAGTAAGCCAATACGCAACACTATGTTGCACATTCAATCCACCGGGATATTCAGGTACCTTTGACCTTATATCAGGCCATACAAACTTACCCTCAGGCTTCCAATCCAAAAGCTCAAAATGAAACTCAGATGGTAAATCATACATAAACACCTTAAGACTTCCATCCCCCTCAAGACCAACCGAAAACGCATCATTTCTTGGACCATTTGCAATGTACTTGGAATACGGCAAAAAATTATGATCTACAAACCGAAACCGACCATCAGACCTTAACAACAAGGACCACGATACCATAAACACGGTAATCGCTATAGACAACAAACAAATCAACAATCTCCTTGAAAACAACGCAATCGAAGAACCAAAGTTTCTGTCAGGCATTTTATCAAACAATTGGTGTGCATTAACATTTATCCGTTAATTAACACCAGATTTGTAACAATTTTCATATGGGTATTTTTCAAGAACGTATAAAATCAAAAACCAAACAAAACCCAGGTTTTAGATTTCGTTAATTTTGGTTAAAAATGGTCCAATTTGATGGGTTATGTTAGTTATTACAGTTGGAAAATGTGGTGAAAATGGAAAATGGTTAAATTGGGTGAAGGGATTTGTTAATGAGGCAAAACCCAGATGGGGATTTGAGTTTAATTTGAATTTGGATGAAATTTGGATTTGGATTTGAAATGAGATATTGAAAGATGGAAGAATGAGAATGTGGTTATGTGGGGCACATGTGGGACCCACATGTGTTAAACGGTCATATAGCATAACTTTAACGGTTACAACAAGTTTCATATGTTATCTTAATATTTTATAAAGTTCGTTACCTAACATTGAAACTTTTTCAAAGTTCATTACCTATCTGTGTAATTTTCCCGCTTATATGAGTGGGCTTATGAGCTTATAAGGGGTTTTTGATAAGCCTCGAAAGTGTAGCTTTTTAAAAGGAGTTAGGGTTAAATAACATAGTCCATTACAAATTACAATTTTACTCTGAACTATACCTAATCCAACATTAATATTTATTCAGCCCATGTCATTTTTAGTCATTTATTACCAACCTAAGCTAAACTAAAAACTTGAGCTTATCAACTTATTAAACATAAGCTAATCCAAACACTAAACATAGGCTTATGAGCTTATGATATATAAGCTATAAGTTGCTTATATAACATAAGCATAAGCTTAGCCAAACATCCCAAAGATCGACGAGTAACAGACTGCATTTGACTAATAATTTAATGAAAAATGAGAAGCGAGAAAAACGATAAATGTTAATTACATAACAGGCACATGTGAAGAACATAACAAAATATGTGGACTCCAAAAGAAAGATGATGAAACTAAACATACTCAAATAGACATGAAAACATCAAACATACAACCACATTGTTAACGAGAAAGTTACTAAAATCGCAAAATACTTCAAACAAAGGCAATTGGATACAAAAAAAAGAACAAACGCGTATCAGCAAGTTACAAATCAAAATGATTACCATATATAATCATTTTGATTTGTAACTTGCTCTCATTCAAAACGCTTCACCAAGAAGCATTTAGATCTACCCGCTAGCGTTTTGGCTCTCATATTACATATATGCCCCTTTTAATTACTTAAAGAATTTTTATGTTAATGTGAATATGTTTTTTTTACGTCATTTTACATTTTATAATTACAACTACAACTATGTTACCAAACACTTTTATTTAACAAACAACAACTCTAACCGCTACTGCTTAATGATGCTATGCTACTTTTCACCAAACATACCCTAAATCACAACATAATCAAGCATATAATAACTACTTCGATCCAAACTAACGCGATTCAAGTAAAATTTATCACAACATAACGTAGATACATAACACAAATATATGATTAAAAACTGAGAAACAACGTTACCTCTTTAATACGGCCTTTCTCCTTAATACCGTCTCGTTTAGCGCGTTTCATCTTGAATCACATGAAAACCTAACACACGCCGAAATGGAAAAAAAAAAAAAAAAAAAAAAATTATATACACACACACACACACACACAAGCATCAGCTATTTGAATGAAAATTATAATAACACGTAATAATAAAATAAAAAGTGCCAAAATCGAACGTGAAACCCTAGCCTTACGAGTCAAATGTTTTTTCCCGCTAAAACTTTAATCAATAATCATTCATTTTCTTCATCAATACTTAATGAATTCTAGTTCTGATTTCACCATTAGATTCAGCTAATCATTGCGCACAAAATGATTAGCTTCGATTTGATTTTCGTTAAGTTTTGATAAAACCCCCAAATTTGAGATTTTGGCGCCAAATTTCAAATTTATATATAACTCTATAACAAATGTACGTTCACGCGTAGTGATGATCAATTGAGCCTCACGAATCAACTAATTTTAGCATTTTTACACATAAGTATAGAACGGAACATGAAAACTTAAGTCGAAAAGTAGGAGGAGTTATTTACCTGTTTATTAAAAGGTACGGTATTTGAGACTGATGACTGAATACGCAAATAGTACAGTTGTATTTAAGTGTCTGAAAATTTGTTGAAATTGGATTTGGATCTTTTCGGAAACTGGGCCTCAGTTGGGCTAACTACTGCGGGGCTAGAGGGTGTCACGGCTTAAGTCACGATCTTTTTTGGTCTCACGTCATGTCATGTTATTTCAGTATTTCCCTCTTTCACTATTCTTTTCACTCACACGCCAAAAACCTCACTTCTCTCATGGCTTAAGCTAAACATCTCTTTTGAGACCCGCTATTTTATTTATAGTCTCACTTTTTTAAACCAGCAAATTTTTATTCATTAAAATTAAAAATACTTTGTAAAAAATATCTTACATATTTTTTTCTAAAGATTACATTAAATTTATACTAGTTTATATGTACTTTTCATAGTTTAGGAGTACAAAATGTCAATGTTGCAAAAATCGTGAATCGGTATTGAGGCGGTCTGGGGCCGATTAGCGATTTTTTACCGATTAATCGGCCGATTTTCTTGACTCGGCCGATTAATCGGCCGATTTCCGTGGAATTCTCTCCAAGGTCCTGGGCCGATTACCGATTAATCGCTGATTAATCGGCCGATTCGGCCGATTTTTGCAACACTGCAAAATATCAAAACACACACTCAAAAACACAACACAAACACAAAAGATTAACGCCCCACCTTGGTGTCGGAGGAGCCTCAGTGTGGCGGCGCTATGGCGTCGAGCCATATCGAATGGCGCTGGCCATAAGTGACGACACCCAATGCTTTTATAGATGGGTTTGAAATTGAAAGAATGACTAGTATTCGGCTATGTTTGGCAATACGTAACAGTAGCAGTAAGCAGGTAGCAGCAGTAAGCAGTAGTTGTCTTTTTTAAAAAAAGTTGTTTGATAATGTAGCTGTAACTGAAATTATAAAGTGTACAAATTACAAAAAAAGTCATGTACACGTTAAAATAAAATAATTGATAAAACAATTAATAAAGTTACCATTTATAATGTCTCGTTTGTTTTATGGTATTTTTAAGTTGAGCTGGTCAGGTTGCAAACAGTAATAAAATTTATTGCATGAATCATTTGTATCTTATAAACATTCTACACAAATATATACGAAATGAAATAAAACTAGATAAATAAATGTGGGTATATATGTAATTTCAGAAACTAAGTGCTTGGAGTAATTCTGGAACGCTTCTTCAAGAAGCATTTTAAATCGGAGCGGTAATACAATATTCAAACGCTTGTTGAGTTGTTGCCAAACAAGCTTTTCATCTAAAATGTTTAACACTTGTCGCTGCTAAATGCTTTCAAATGCTTTTCTTCTTGAAGTGAATGATTTTTCTTCTTTACAGAATAGTTGAGAATTTTGAAAACCCATTTACTTGGAGTTATATTTTTCTTTTTAAAAAGATTATCTCGGATTACGACGGTGGCGGTTACAGCGGGCAGTGGCGGTGAACGGTGGGCGGTGGAGGATGACACAAGAGTTTAGGGTTAGAATGGATTTTTTAGCCTCCTGAGATCTCGTCTCTTTTTATCGAAAAAAAAAATGAGAAAGAAAAAAGTGAGAAGGGTAGAATGAGTTTTTCAATTTATTAGTTAAAATTTACAAAATGAAAATTTCATGTTTTTTTAAATTGTTTGATAAAAGTGTGACAAAACGGATTTTCAATATATGATATATCACATATGTTTTTTTAAATTGTTTGATATGTAATATCATATATGATATATCACATATCATTTTTTCGGCCACGAAAAAAAACGTGAAAAAAACGAAAAATTTTTTTTTGTCGAAAGTATATCACGAAAGATAATTAAATGCTCATCGCGATGGTATAATTATTTTCGCTTAACGATTAACGGTTTAAGAGATATTTAAATTATAAAAAATGGGTGAAATATTAAATGATTTCTTTTTAGATGGATGTTGGGGATGAGTCCCTTGGTATGTAAGAAAAGTTTAGTATTTAATATAACTGTACTCTTTATGTTTAGTATAAGTTTTATGAAAATATTATATTGCATACAACCCAAAGGGTATTTTATACATAAATATTTGCATTGTGTATTATCTTGTAAAGTGAATAGAAAATTTAAAAAGCAAAATGCAAAAATCATACAATGAGATTCGAAACCGCTTCTTTACCTTCGAGCGGAACAATGTTTAGCCATGTTGTCTAACTTAAGCTACTTGTTAATAGTTGGGCTAACTTTTACCACTGTGCTATGAAATAATTCTTGATTGATCTCGATCAATTGTTCTTTGACTAACTAATCTTTTATAACGGATGTCGAAAGCTAATGTATTAATTATGAGAAATTGTATATATTTTGTCAACCACAACCCTTTGAGGTTGTGTTTAAGCATACCTAAATTAAAAATTTTGCATTAAATGAGCACTAATCATTTAATATTTAACATCACATTAGGGGTGAGCAAAACCGCCCGAGTCCCGACAACCGACCCGATCCCGACATAAACCGATAGTCCCGAAACCGAATAATAGCTTTTCGGGTCGGGAGTCGGGACGGATTTTTGCTTTTTCGGGATTCGGGACGGGCCAAAAACCGATAAAATACAAGCAAAAACCGACTACTTTCGGGACGGGACGGGACGACAACTACTTTCGGGTCAGTATTCGGTTTACGATTTATGTGACTTTCGGGATCGGGATTAGTCGGGACGGGTCGGGATTCGGCCCGATGCTCAGCCCTACATCACATTACACTTTATATAAATCAGTGAGATAATGTCACGTACTTTTAGGCATAAAATTATGCATAAGTTTAGATCTCCCAATCATTTCTCAAAAGAAATAGGATGAGAGAAATATTATTTTATTTTTAATAAAAATAATCAAGAAAAACTCACGTGTGAAGACAAGAAAAATGAATGGTTAATAAAGGAAAATATAGATTATCTTTTTACTCCTTATAAAGTATTTGAGACTTTCTAAAAATGATGAAAGTCTTAATTTTTTAAACTTACACATCTTACTATACTTTGTAAGACTAAGGATCAAATGAGAAGAATATTTAAAATAAGAAGGATAAGAAATAAGCATAACTACACATTAGACATGCATCAATTTGAATTAGATGCATCTCTAACCTTTTAGATGCATCATAATATATTTTCTAGCTAAAAATTAGATGCATATACATATATTAGATGCATTTCATCAAGTTAGACGGATCCTATGTTATTTTCGTCCTCTGCGAGTCAAATTTTTTGCTAGTACTACTTTGCATCGTTGTCACTTCAAAATCACTTTCAAAACTAATTGTGATGCATCTAAATGACTAGAGATGCATCTAATTCAAGTCGATGTATCTCAAATATGTGATTATACTTATTTCTCATTCTTCTCATTTTAAGTTTTCTTCTCATTGCTTTAGATATGTGATAAATGACTAGAGATGCATCTAATTCAAGTCGATACATCTCAAATATGTGGTTATACTTATTTCTCATGCATCTAATTAAATTTAACACTGCACTAATTGCATTATAATGTACACTAATGACACATTAAAAAATATTATTATTATGGATGTTACAAACCTACAATAATACAAAATACAGTTGTAAATTTTATCATAAACATTCAAGTTTTACTAAACTCAAATGAATATAAGTATGAATATCTATATTTGTATTAATATATTTTACGTAAATTTAAGCACGCATTTACTCTTTTAGAACTATCAAACCGGTAAATCATCAAATACCGACTATCACTGCATCCGCTTAAAGATCAAAATACGACACAAACTGCATATTTAGTATCGCCGTTGCTTTGCGCAAGTAACATGCTATATTCATTAAAAGTGTAAAACCACGTATCCAAAATACACCGGTCCACTTCTAAAATCTTTGAAAAACTTGTTTTAATACTAATATAGTCTATTAACTTATGATGAAAGCGTTGAATTTTCTCTTAATACCTGAAAACGAAATGTTACTTTGTTAGTTATTGAGTTTTTAAGTTGAGCATAGCCTTTCTGAAATCTTTACTGAAAGATGCACTTCTAAAAAGATTTTTTTTTTTTTTTTTAAATGACCATTGTTACACGCTTCATCCACTATTCCAGTTTGAACTCAAATGTCAAGCTTGTGACATATGCATAATGCTTTGTTATCTAAACCAGAGTGCTTTCCCACAACTCATTTGTTGATGAGCAAAAAAAAAGGTTGTTAAAAACATTCGTTAAACTAAACAGTCACTCACAATTTTAAAACTTAAATAGACAAAATATCCCAGATACCAACCCACTTAAATCAAGAAACAGAACATGCTCAGGAACCTTCTGTAAAACCATTCTGAATACCTCATGCAATTTTGGTTGTTGCACCACAATTAGACTTTGTACAAGCAGTTCAAATCAGATTACATACTAATCACACAACACTATTTAGCGCAATGTATATTGGGTCATTACAGGCAGTTAAACTCTTTTGATTTTATACAACATTGGTGAATGAAATTTTTCAACGAAAAGATGACAAAATACCCTCTTTAATAGCAGATAGAAAATCCCTCTGGCATGAAACAAACAAATCTGCAACCTGAAAAAGAAATTATACAGCATCTCAAACTCCACATTTATTATAAAACACGACTATCATGGACCATGAGCTTGCATTTGAGCATGCAACTATGAGAGACAGATACATTTTCTATAATTCTAGACAAACACAACTGATACGCAATCACTATTAAATATCAATATAGACTAGAGAACATAATGTTTCCAATCGTCTCAAATAGGTTCTCATATTTTATCTTCCTAATATAAGTAATCCTATCTCTCATCGTTTACTTTTGATCGAGTCCATTTTGGTTGTATTTATCTCAAATGATTTAGCTCAATCGTTTTTGTCATAACAATGATGGGTCAAAAGGCTTGAAAGTCGTCCAAATTACATTTTCAATTCAGAAAACCTCCTAAATTGCCTTAAGTTGGAGACTTACATTAATTGTATAACAAATCGTTCTTGAAATAATAGTTAACACATTAATCATTTTGAAAAAGAAATTGACAAAAAAAATGTACCCTTACTTGACAATCATAAGTGCTTCATAGAAGTTTGTAGACACAGAGATTCTGGAAATGCTGTAAGAAAGGCTTTCTTCAGATTATTGTGCAGAAGTCAAAGGCTTGAACCTAAAATCCCAGTACAAAACTCAAATTATGAGAAATTATAAAAAATAAAAAGCTTGCAGCACAAAACTGAAGTATCAATAGCAAATATCCCTATAAAGCAAAAAGTGACTGTTAGCAATTCTTATATTGTGATGGTCGAAAAAGAAACTATAAAACACAAGGGGCATCTCGTCTGCACAAAGAAAATAATCAAACTTCCATCATTAGTCACATATGCATGTTTAGTGACAATTGAACCATGCAAGGGTTGTTCTATATGTCAACAACAACAATACCCAATTCCGCCGGAGCGCGAGGTAGGGAGGTAGAATGTATACTTGTTAAGAAAAAAAATCGTTAATTTACTGTGCTGCTCACTACCAATGGAATCAGTTAGTTGATACTATTGTCATTTTTGGTGTTAGCAGCCACACACCTTTCAACGGCTTATGAACCTTCTGTTTTACATCCAGAAATTAATCGATAGGAAATATCAAATATGTAAAATTTTATTATATTCCACAGCTACAAATTGAAAAGAAAAACTGCATTTAGCCCACTGCTTTTAGAAAGTATGAAGTAACGGGGTAAGCGAGTGTACCTAAGGAGTAAAGATGGCTGCACTTTTTAGACGGGGAACTTTTCGGGTAAATTGAGTCAGCATGGGATCTTGCCAGTGATGCCAAATATAGAACTGCAAGAACAAGATAGAAATTGTTATCAATTAGAATAACAAAATATCAATGAATGTGAATGCAGAGAAACAAATGCAGATATGTTTGTAAAGCATCATTAATTATAAATGTAAACGTTACCTCGTTTATACTCAGCCAAACCATAGGGAAAGTACTCCAAAATTGCAAACGTTTTTAAAGAGCATAAACAAACAAGCTTGGCCTGAAACTGTCAAAACACATAAAACCAATACAGATAGTGTTATTTTGGCGGCATTAAGCAGGTTTCAAATGATCTGGTTAATCTGTTACAGTTAAAAAATAACCGAAACAATAAAACAAAAAAGCACTCATCCCGTACACGATCAGCAGCGGCTTGCATCATGACAGAATCTCCGCACTCTTTATCCCTATTTAAATAATAAAATTAGATATAATACTTAAAGATCAAAAAAGGATGCTAAACAGGGACATCAAAAAAAACTTACTCAGATTTTCGATTTACATAGTCTGAGTATGTCTCGTGCTGATACATGTAAAAGTATAATATATAAGAATCCAAGAGCAATATGAAATAAAATGTCGGTCTTAACTTTAGGTTGTACCTCAAATTCGGGATCTGAATCCAGGAGTTGCCTCACTTTTTGTTCATACAAAGATTGATTTGACCGCATCTGTTTATGCAGAAAACAAAAATCTTGGAATCTGAACAGAAGTATGTATTAATGGGTTAATATAGTGTGGCCTCTACCTGCTTAACAAGCGCCTCCCTCACTTGTTTGTACTTCCATTGTGAATGTGTTAGCTGGTCTGATAAAGCCCGACTCTGGAAATAACATTTTGAGATCTAATGAGAATTTTTAATCACTAGATAAATATAAATAAAATGGCATGACACCAACCAAGCAATTGCCGTCATCCACGACCTTGATCTGAGCAAAGCAATAGAACTGTATCCTGATAACAAAAAAAACTGTTGTCAAAGTGCAAACAAACAATAAAACAAGCTAATCACCTATTAGGCAAATCAAAGGCCTAAAACAAAGCAAAATACAGGTATCCATTTCATCCATTTAAGGATTAAAGCAAGCCAATCACCTATTAGGAAGTATCAAAGGCCTAAAAGGCTAAAACAAACCAATTATCAAAGGTCTAAATCAAAGCAAAATACTGTTATCCAATCACATAACATGAAGTAATCTGAAGCTTGATGTGTGACGATGTCTGTTGCTTGTTGCAGAAGTATGAAAATCACAAGGTTGCCTAGGGTCACAACTGTTAAGGCACTCATCATAAGTACAATGAGAAGGCTGCTAAAGATGGCAACCAAGCTATGAAGGTGTAGTGTATTTAATGCAATTGTTTTTGTTGTTTCCAGAAAATGCTACTAGACTAAACTTTTTGTTAACAATATTGACTCATATGGTGTCAATCAGAACAAAAATCACATGGACCAAAAATATGCTTTAGAGAAGACGACGCAATCAACTTGAGTTAGTTACAAAAAAACTTCTTAAACAAGTTCTGGAGAAGATGCATACATGACAAATATATAACGAACGATAAATTAGATGCTGAGACCAGACATGCCTAAGTTGAGTTTGTCTTTCTTTACAACATGACCCATGCTAATAAATTTTCCTATCAATCTAATTTATGGAGAATTGTTATATCCTCCTACATTTCTACTTATCATCCTACATCCTACGTGTCAATCATCCGCGAACTTATATAAGGAACCCACTTTCCTGATCACGATTAGATGATTGACATGTAATACGAGGAGGATAAGTAGAAGGATGCGAAGGAGGATATAGCATTTCTCTATCAATTTTGGCTTATTTTGTAGATACATTGTATTTTATCCGCAAGGAGATAGGCCTAGGATGTTCCCATACACAACCAAAATCTAAGGTATTTTACCTGTTAATGCAGTTTTTGTTTTGTTTTCTCTTTACATTGATGAATTACTCGTGTGTTTTCTGATGTAATATAAACGTTTTTCGCACATAACAGGTTTTACCTTAGGTGATCTTTTAGAGTAGCAGTAGTACATGAAGCCTTTTTAATATTAGGTTAGGTACAAATGTGCTTGAATGGTTCGATTCCCTTTTTAGGTGTCTTAGAAGATTTAATGTGGCGATCTACTTCCTAAAGTTGCACGATCATACCTGGCCATCAATCTTTTGTATTCAGGGGATTCAGGATGATCATAAGGTAAAGGTGAATCGTCCTCCATAATAGCGGGCTGCAAGATAGATGAAAACACTTAAAGTCAATTGAATTAATATCTACTAACGATAAGTCACTATAACACAACTACCAGCTATTTTGTTAAAACATTGAATATCTACGATTCTACGTCATCCTGATGACAAAATAGTATGCTCACATAAAATTTAGCTTTCAGAGTATACACATATTTACAGTTCCAAAGTCTGATTATAAGTAGAATCTGTATACTCAAAAGAAGTCTTTATCACCTGTCTACAGATATGAGTATGGGCATATTCGGATTAACCTTATAAAATTCTTGATCCATAATTTGAAGTAGTTCAGGTCTAAACACTCATTTTTTTAAATTAGTCTTACTTACCAAGATGTTCAGGACTACACCTGTAAACTTTAATGCTTTCAATAGCACACTTACATCCAATCAGTTCAGGTTTGTAAAACTTTCTTGGTCTTTTTGTCAAACTGGATTATCAATTTTTTTGGTTTATATTGTTTCATGAAAATTTAAAACCATTTAATATTTGTTTTGATGATTAACTTGCAGGCTAGATTTTGAGGTTAGTTAAGCTTAACTCGCCTGCATATGCTGATAAATACTAAGTGATTAGAAAAGAAAGAGATGCAGATTCCAACTGCATAATTTCTATTACATTTTGAAGCAGCATATAAGCAAATAAGGAATTCTAGGTGAGATAAGCAATACTTATCCAAACTACTACGTACTTATATCAGTCATGTGTATACTTAAAATGGAAAGCTGTTTCATCATATTTTCTTCAATTACGTCACGACTTAATATATACTTGAAATATACTCGCTGTATGTTTTAATTAAAGGAATCATGTATTATGCGTGTCATGAGAAATAATAAAAACTATAAAAGAAACTTTTATGTACCTCACTAAGCGAATACTTTGAATACAACTTAAGTGCACGTCTCTTCTCATTCCTTGATAGATATTTAATTCCAAAAATGCCTTTGTCTACACTAAGAATTGGTATCAACGGGTTCTCGGAGAAGCACTTGTCATTCGTAGCAACAAAGAACTTATGTTTATTGTCCTCCCCAACAACAAATTTCAAACAATCTGCGGACGAGACTTCTTGTGTATGGCCACAACTGCAAAAATACAAAAGACGCTTCAGAATACACCTCAAACAAATAAGTTAGATGGTAGAAATATTTAAAAAAACTAACCACTTGACAATAAGTTGTTCTTTCAATTCAGTAAATGCATTCATATCTTTTAAACCGGAGTACTTGCTCATATAACACTCTACTTCTTGTATTACACAATTTGTTGTGTAAAGTTCTACATTAAGCTCCTCTAGTGCGTCGTGAAAGAAGTTCTTCAAGGGCATATTATTTTCAATGACATGTACAAGCACGGGCCCATCGATTAATACCCTTGGTGTTTTGTATCCTAACCATTCTTTATAGATCTTTAACGTATTTCGCTGCCGTTTCACCAATTTCTGAAAATGTATAGCAAAATTATTAATTGGCAAGTCACATATCAGAATCCACAAATCAAAATAATTAATCAGAAAATATATACCTAAATAACAGTTTATAGACATAGTATATAATAAAACATTCATAAAGTACCATTCTGTTGCTACCACCATCTAGCATGACATTATCACTTTGAAGTTGACCACTGATGTTTTTCTTAGCTTTTGACCTTTGTGGTTGTGGTAACCTGTGACAGTATGAACGTATATAGAGTATGAGCTATAACAGGTATGTTAAAATTCACGATTTACTTTTGGGTTATGGTTGTTTTTGTCACTGTGTGTTGGTGAGATCACTATTCACTCACATCAACTAAACGGTCTAAACCTAATCCATCCTCTATGACTGTAACTCATATAGTCATATAATTACAACAATTAATAGCACATCAGTGATATTAATAACACCGAGAGTTACGTAGACGCATTTTACAAGTAAAAGTATGCAATCGAAGATTATAGGAAGAACAGTAAAACCTAACATTCAAATGATTAGTAAATTACGCTTCCACAGCTCCATCCATGGCCTAAAAACAATGTCGGCAGCTTCACCGACATCGAAACTTAATGAAAAAAACCTCTCCAATGTGTTTCAGGTGAACTGTATGTTTTGAACGAAAAGAATAAGTGTAAGTGGTTTAAATAATCTTAAAAAAGATATTCCAGTGAGTGAGGGTGCAGGGTATTTTGACACGTGGACATTGATGATTGGGTTCTGATTTGGTGTTTGCTTGTGTGTGATAGAAATGCACGTGGCATTATGTTGATTTAAGAGGAAGGAAACAGTGGAGAAAGGAAGGTGTAGCGAGTTGAAGATGGAGTAGGGAGTAGCGGAGTTTATAAGTACTAATTTGCAGCTTTATGACTGCGTAAGCAGCTTTATGACCACGTGGGACTTGAGTTGGAATGTAAGGTAGAGCAAGAGCGACGGTAAGTCGCTGATTATCTAAGATACAAGTACTAATTTTCCAGTAATGAACTCTATGAACCATGTAATTTGCAGCTTTGGTATTGCTTCCCATGGCAATGCCTTGACTTAGTCACTATTTGGATATCAATATAACACCAGTGCAGATATTACAGAAAAATTCTTCACACATGCGACGTTCCTACCAATTGATACTTTTATGAAGATAATAAGTAGTATTATGTAACTATCAAAATATTTGATATCACTTTATGGATAATGAGCCAACAGAGCTTAAAATAAAAACGCTTTTAAGTTAATATCATGTTGAATACCTTTAGTAAACCTTTAATCCATGTATCATTCACTTATATTTACTTATCATTCACTCATATTTCTAAACATGATAAGTTGCAATGATCATTAAGAAAACTCAGACCTATCTTAACTTACTGCATAATGATCGGTACAACTACTAATTTATTACATAAGGGAAGCTAGCAGGTTGAAATATATTATCTAGATTATTGTGTAATGAAAGGGAAATGGGGTAAAAAAAATATAAGCATACTTTTGAGACATCAATAGAATATGCCTACTGTAAGGAAAACTTTATGTTCTCCTTCATTAAAAAGTCAGAAACTACTGCAAGAGTTCCGTTATGAGAATTAAGGTTAATACAAGCAGATTGCAAGAATAAATGAACTTCCTCGTGACGTCAAGTCTACAAAACTGCAATTCCCTAGGTTGCGAAAAGAGTCACGCTAAGTTCCTTTTACTAATTTGTGGTCTACAAGTGTGATGTTTCTAGTGTTTTGCTAAACAAAATATTCTTATTTCATTCCCCTATATTGTTTACGCAAGGATACAAACATTGTTTAGTGGTTTTTCATATAAACAATTTATAAATTTTCATGTAAACATCGGAGAAGTTATATACCTCTTGGAGGCCAACCTCTTAAGTCCTAAAATTCTTCGCTTACGATTTTTGGACACGTCCCTGGATTCCTGAAAATCGCAAAATAGACCGTCGAATTTTACATTAGTAACTTAACAGTTACAAACATACTAATACATTCATAATCAAAATCACTTTAACTAAGTAATTCACAATCAAAATCCTAATTCACAGTAACTTTAACTAATATACAAACTATCAAAAATTTAATTTATAATAACTTACCTAACTAACTGTTTATAACAACATGATGCTAAAGATCACATACCTAATTAATTTTTTTTATAAACATAATAATACATTCATAAACACTTTTAACAAGCATATGAACCTAATTCACAAATTACGTAAACATGATCACTATCAATTGTAGATACATTTACAGTTTATAAGAAAAATAACGCATCGATAATCACTTCTTTCACAATTTACACAAAAATAACCCATTTCTAATCACATTTATTAGCGCTTAAACAGCAACATCATGATCAATTAATAGTTTATACGAAACTAAACACATTGACAATCACTCTAGTTAACAATCTATACAAAAATAGCACATCACAGTGATTAACTGATAAAAAGCAGCCTCGTTCAATTAACAGTTTATACGAAATGAAACACATTGTTAATCACTTTAATCAACAGATTATATGAATATAACACGGTCATAATCACTCAAAGTAACCGTATTAACAATAACATGATCATAAATTCATAATCAGTTAATCTAACAGTAAAATTAACAAAATTATGATCATAATGACTTAAATTAACAATAAAATTAACAAAATTACGATCATAATGACTTAAAATTAACCGTAAAAACAACAATATCATGATCATACCTTGTTGTTCTTATTACGTTTTGACATAATGAAGTGAATGAAATGTGTAAGAAAATTGAAGTGATTTTATGAATTTGGGGGGAAAATTAGGGTTTTGTTGAAATTGGGGGAATGGATGAATTTGGAGGGAATTGGTGATTGTGAGTTTGTTACGAAATTGTTGTAACAAACAGATATTTATACGGAATGATTTTAACCGCCAGGACATCATCATGAGAAATGAAATGAAAAATAATTGAATAAAATATTCAAAAGCCATTTGGGATGGGAGGATTGAGATAGAAATGGTTTTTTGTTTTTGCGTTTGGAGAAGAGGAGCTGAAATGAAAGGAAGAAGCAAAGAAAGAAGACACAATTTGATGAGACAAAACTAGTCCTTGTGGTTTTCTTTTTTAATATTCAGTGACTTTTTAAAAAAAAAAAAACTTTGGTAATTTGCAAATGGGTAAAGACCATAAAATAACAACTTACTTTCTCAAATTTACCGAGATGAAACACAAACTTTTTTATAAACATTTAAGCCAACCAAACTTACTTTCTTTGTCCTAATATCAACAAAAAATGACTTTTCCATGTGTAGCTCATTTAATTTACACCTGTATTATTTAAATGCTTATTATCCTAGTCAATAAAAAAAATCCACGTAAGTTTCCCGCTTAAAAAGTCAACCCTAATTTACCCCCAATATATACTTCACCCCGTCACTTAATTTTACACACCTTTTTTTACTAAACCCTAATTTCGGTCTCAAAACGATTCAATCCCAATTACATGAAATTGATTTGAAGAACTTTCGTGATGACTCGAGGTATACATTATACAATGATCAATTTGTATTTTTAACCGTTATTTTATAAAGCCCTAATTTATGATGTAACCCTAAATTTCAGGTGAACCAAAGAAGAAGAAATCAAGGAAGGGGGTTTTCACCATATATGTCATATATTATGGTATCTTTACTGGTGGACCTTTGAGATATTCACAAGGTGATCTCAAAGAAATAAATGATGTTGCTTTCGAAGGTATGTCGTATGAAAACCTTGTGGAAATCTTGAAGAAGTTATTTCCTAGTAAGTATTTCTATAGGTTGTATTATTGTAAAACGGGTACCCCATTGCAGTTAGGTATAAAAGAGCTTAAGAATGACAATGATGTTACTGAAATGTTGAAAGCTGGTTATCTGAATGGGAATAAGATGGATCATTATTTAGAACATGTTGATTATGATGTCTTAGACTTTCTGGAAATGGAAGATAAGGAACAACATGTAGAGGATAGTGATGATAGCTATTCTAGTGATGACTGTGAAGAAGTAGATTATGTGGACTTTCAGAATGAGGCTGATGATGTGGTTATTAAGAATTTTAGTACAAATGATCCTTTCTTAAACAAGCTTACTAGTGATAAGGGTTTATTTAGGACTTATGTTCATACTTCATAGACAAGCCCTTGTAAGTGTACCTGAACCAGAAGAAGATCCTGAGCATAACACAATAGACCCTGCTTATAAGGTTAAAAAAGGTGTAGTTTATCCAACTTTTAACCCTGATATACCTTGGAATCAGATGAAACCCATCTTAGGTATGAGATGTGAGGACTCTCAACAACTGAAATTTGCTTTGGCCAACTATGGTGTAGCTAATGGTTATCAGTTATGGTATATGAAGAATGACTGGAGGTCTGTTTTGGTATACTGTGGTAGAAATGTTGATGAGGGCAGATGTGCAGCTAAAAAAGGTGACAAAAATAGGTTGATGGGAAATCAGAAAAAAGCACTAGGCAAGAAGGGTGAAAATGTTGTTACAAATGATTGTGNGAGAGACATTAGTGGAAGCCCGCATTCGCACTTAATTGACGATATTGCAATTGGATTAGAAATTATGGTTTATCAAATTGAGTTGGGTGTTTTGATTTGGGGGTAAAAAATAGAAACGTGTTTATAAAAGGGGGAAGAATTTCGGGTTTGGTTCGGGGGTTTTTTTTTTTGGGGTATTATAATATGCCATGTAGGCAAACGGGTATCGCCATGGTGGAATTATCAGGGATTTAAAAAAAAAGATATATTACGTGGAAAAGCATAATTATATTTTTGTTGATATTAAGACACAGAAAATAAGTTTGGTTGGCTTAAATGTTTATAAAAAAGTTCGTGTTTCATCTCGGTAAATTTGAGAAAGTAAGTTGTTATTTTATGGTCTATACCCTTTGCAAATTTGGTCTCTAAAGTAACACGAAAACGCATGGATCACACCGAGACGATTTTTGTTTGCAAAAAAAAAATAAAATAAAAAAAAAAATCTTTTTATTATTATTTTTTTTACAAAACAGCCACTGAGAGTTACTGGTCACCAACTTACATTATTTTTCTCGTTAAGTGGCACGTGAAATGACTAATATACCCTCGTCTATATGTCACAATTACTCTTTTTAATTTGCAAATAATGTCCCTCCACTATCCCCATCACCACCACACGACCAGCGCCACACTCCTCCTCCTCCTCCACTACCACCACTACCATAGTGTCTTTCATTTATTGTTTAAAAACTTCTTTTATGCTTAACTTAAAAACTTAAACTTGAACAAAATTTATATGTTACACCATTCACAATGATTAATTATTTGCTTATGATGAACTTGTTTGGTGTCGACTTTGCGATTGTGGTATGATCGGCAATGGATCAAGCGAAAGGGGCTCGTAGTTCTTATGTCAAACTATTTCCCAGTTTTATTCTTTTAAATTATTTCTAAGAGAGATGTATGTTTACATGAAAAGTGGTTAGTAATAAGGATAAAATCATGAACTGTGAAAGTGAATAATGGATAATTGTTGTCTATAAAATTTGATGTGGCAGAAATGATGTGTGTGTGACCATTATGAATGCTTTGATGGAACTAACAACAAATATCTTACACCATGCGTAATTGTTCATCTCACCACCGCGCTTGGCACCATTTTGATGACAGGATAGTACTCCAATTTCATTTCTTTCCTTTCCCATCACCCGTAAAAATAAAGAATAGTACTCCAATTTTTCTCTATATTAAGTTGCAATGGTGAGTATCATTTAAGGCTAGGACGAACCTACATGGAAGCTAGGTGTGAGATGTAAGACGGGTCACATACAATATTGAATCACGAAGTATAATTGTTTTTCTTTTTTAAAAACAGTCATGCTCTAAGTAATTAAAAATTATTCAATTATTTAAATAATTGAATATAGTATAGGGTAAAATGTTGAGCTGCTGACACGCCGGATGGTTTAGGAAACCCACCCAAGCAAAATCATTCAGAAGAAAATTGAATAATTCAGATGCATTAATTTTCTTATCAAACATCCAGGCCTTTGAGTCTTTGACTGATTCAGTAGTGGGCTATGAGTTGATCAATTGAGAAGCAATCAAACATAACTCTCCTTTTAAAACCTACTTCTAATATGGGAGGAAGATGATTTGCACACTGTCATATTTGATTGAGACACTCTAAAACATGCATTAAACATTTATACTGTAAACTGCTTTAACTGTTTGTATATTGAGGGCCCGTTTGGTTTGTAGTTGGGTTTAGGATTAGGATTTGTATTTATTGTAGGAGAAAGAAAATATATTATAAAATAGATTTTAGGTTTAATAAATTTAAATATGAATTACGGAGTATAAAGTATTAGAAAAATAAAAAAAATGTGAGAGGTAAAATGGGACCCACAATGAAGAGAGAAATAATACCTAGTAGGTTGGGATTTAGTTTAGTGGGGATG
Organism: Artemisia annua; assembly: GCA_014162995.1. Taxonomy (NCBI): domain Eukaryota; kingdom Viridiplantae; phylum Streptophyta; class Magnoliopsida; order Asterales; family Asteraceae; genus Artemisia; species Artemisia annua. The sequence continues at coordinate 35,461 of LBNU01002649.1, read as the reverse complement.
AACCCCATTTTTAAAAGTAATCTCATCAATCAATCAACACTTTAAAATCCTAAACCCAATCCCCACTCTTAAAAAAGTATCGCAATCAAATTTATGAGTGAGGCACTTGCCTTTTAATATTGAAGTGGGCTCGGATATAATGTGTTTGACCTCTGGGCTTTATACGAATACTTTGTTTAGCCTACATGAGTACATGGTTGCACACTTGCATACCTTATAATTAAACATTAAAAACCCCTATGCCGCTTTCTTCCCGCATACTAACAAGCCAAAGGAGTTCGTTTATATGGCAGAGCTTTGTTAGATGTGATTGAGCAGATACTTGTAAGACTGGATGTGATTGATCTACTTAGATGCAAAAGAGTTTGTAAGTCATGGCTATCTTTAATCTCCACTCCTCTTTTTGTTAAGGCTCATCTCAACTATACTTTTATAAAAAATTATGAGTTTAGAGATACAAGGATCAATATGCTCGGCGGTTGTTCTTTTTACAAAAATGGATATCATATTGTTGGTTCTTCAAATGGCCTAGTATGCATCTCTTCTAAAGATGTTGAACTTTTAGTAACTAATCCTTTGACTAAAGAGGTTAATTACCTACCAACAGTACCCGAAATTCCTAGAACAACTAGGCCGCGGTTTAGTTCGCAACTTTGCTGGGGTTTTGGTTATGATTCATCGACAGATGATTACAAGGTTATAGTGGGGATTGGGATAGGCAAACATCGTACACGTTTTTATGTGTTAGCATTGAAATCAAATATTTGGAAACTTATTGGAGATATCAAATATAAGTTAAACTTTCGTTGTACCTTTCCACAAACAAAAAGGTTACACTTTCATTGTGCTGATACACCTGGTATCTTATGCGAGGGGTCACTTCATTGGTTTATGAATCATCGAAAAAAGGAGAAAGTAATTATTTCTTTTGATTTATCTCTAGAGGAGTTTAACGAAATCCCCCAACCAGATGATTTACTATATAAATGTAAGCTTGGTTTTATTGAAGAATCTCTATGCATATATGAAGAATCTCCGATGTTTTTAAACATTTATGATAGAGATAAATAACCTAGCCCTAGGATGTGGATAATGAGAAGTTACCAAGTAACACAATCTTCGGAGCAGGTGCCCTATCGTTGTGAGGAGTTGGATGTTGATCCACCCTACTTGAGAAATCTCGAGTATATTACCCACAAGAGTTATAGTCGCATGTTAAGGATTATGGACTACATGGCTACTCCTGTATTTATACAGAGCCTTGTATCTCCTCATGGGGACATACAGAGACCGATCAAGACAACAAATGACAACAAAGACTACATGGCTACTCGTATATCTGTGCAGAGCCTTGTATCTTCTCATGGTAACATAACTAGACCGATCAAGACAGCAAATTACAACAAAGCTTTAAAGAGGAAGAGGAGGCAAGCGGAGAATAATAGCAAATGGAGTATGATTTGCTTAGGTGGGCCGGTGGGGTCTAAATTAAGATGTTAGAGAGCTAGGTGTGGTGAAGAGCTCAAGCTCTTCGTTTGGGCCCCACCGGTGCCACATCACCCCAACACCTCTTCACAACTAACCCCCTCCTCACCAACAACTAACCTCAACTTCTTCATTTGGGCCCCACCACTTACACCTTTATTTTTTTTATTCATTTCATTAAATAAATTCATTTCACTAATAATTAAAATTACAAATTAACACATACAAAACAATTACTAAAAAAAAAAAAAAGAAAGAAAAGAAAAAAAAAATGTAAATCTTCTTAACTGTTCTAATTTGTAAATTCTCGATAGCCCACTTGGCTAGTCTACCAGAGTTCTCTGGTTTCAGCAATATTTGGCGGATGGGCTGGTCGGTAAGTACGCATATCGTATGAGCCTGAAAGTATCGGCGTAGGCGTCGTGCTGTGTGAACGAGTGCAAGGGCTAATTTTTCGAGTGGTGGGTAATTTACCTCTGGTCCTTGTAGTGTTTTACTAACGAAGTATATCGGCCTTTGCACGTTCTTCCGTTCTGCCATGAGTACCGAGCTAATCGTTTCGTAAGATATGGCCAAGTATAGCGTCAGAGTTTCTCCGGGAGTGGGTACGACCAAAGCGGGGAGGGATTGCAAGTGTAGTTTGAGCTCTTGAAATGCTTCTTCTGCCTCTTGACTCCATCGAAAGTCCTTTTTTTTTCTATGCACCCCTTCAATGTTTTGAAGAACGGTAATGCTTTCTCTGCAGATTTAGACAGGAATCGGCCGAGAGCAGCTAGCTTCCCATTGAGGCTTTGCACCTCTCGTACTGTTCGAGGAGATATCATATTGATAACCGCTTTGATTTTCTCTGGGTTTGCCTCAATTCCCTGTTTTGTAATCATATGTCCCAGAAACTGACCTGTTTCAACGCCAAATACGCATTTCTTTGGATTTAGCTTCATGTTGATGCGCCGCAAGTTTTTGAAAGTTTCTTCGATGTCTTCCATAAGGCTTCCTTCACTTTTGCTTTTAATAACCATATCGTCTACGTATATTTCGATGTTCCGGCCGAGTTGGCTTGAAAAGGCCTTATCCACCAACCGTTGGTAGGTTGCGCCAGCATTTTTAAGCCCAAAAGGCATTTTCTCATAACAGAATGTTCCATGCTCTGTGTGGAACGCTGTTTTCTCTTCATCTTCTTCCGCCATGCGTATTTGGTGGTACCCTTTATATGCATCCAAGAAACATTTGAATTGAAATCCATCCAAGGATTCAATCTTCTGGTCGATCTCAGGCAGTGGATAACTATCTTTTGGGCAAGCCTTGTTTAGGCTTGTGAAGTCGATGCACATGCGCCAAGTGCCATCGCTTTTTCGCACCATTACTGGGTTGGCAACCCAGCGGGGAAAGTATACTTCTTTGAGTATTCGAGCTTCTACCAGTTTTGTGACCTCCTGGGTGATTGCTTCGTTGCGTTCCTTGGCTAACACTCGTTTTTTCTGCCGAATCGGGAAGGTGCGTGGATGTATGTTTAATTTGTGCTCAGCGAACTCCCTTGGTATCCCGGTCATATCAGATGGAGACCATGCAAATATATCCAAATTTTCGCTCAAAATTCGCCGTAGTTCTTCTTTAGATCGGGGTGATAAACTGGCACCAATTGCAACTGGCTGATCTTGGTGTACATCGTTTATTACTACATTTTCATTTTCACTAACGTTTTCTTGTGGCTCTGTGACGGCTTCTGTCTCGAATTCGCGCACCCTTTTCCGAGAGATTTGGATACATTCAGCTTTACGAAGCACATCTCCGCGGACAGTGGCGATACCTGATTGGAGGGGGAATTTAATAAGTGAGTGGATTGTAGAAGCAATTGCGCCTAGTTGCCTCATTCCTGGTCTGCCCAAAATCACATTGTAAGGTGATGGAGCTCGGACAATCATGAAGTCCGCCATGATAGTTTTACTGCCCTTACTGTTGTAATCGAAAAGGGTGAGGGGGGCAGTTATGACTCCGAGTGGCCAGAGCGTCTGCCCTGCAAAACCTACTAATGGTGATGTCGGTGCTCGGATTGACTCCTTCACCTCATTGGTTAGTTGTTGGAAGCAATGCTCATACATTATTTCTGTAGAACTTCCTCCGTCCACATAGATGTGGTGTATCATACATCCTCCAATGTTAGCTTTGATGATGAGCGGGTTATCACCGTTACAGTGCTCCGGGATGGGGTCGTCACATGAGAATGTGATGTCTGTGTTTTGTTGAGGCATCCTTGATTCGTGGCGAATTGGGGACCATTGTTCATTAGTCATCAGAACTTCATTCACAGCTTTGGGCTCGACAATCTTCTGCTTCCAATCAATTTGATCTTTACCTCTTTCGGCAGTGTTGAAAGGAGTTGCGCCCTGGCTGTTGTTATGGGTCTTTGCACCTCTCGCGAGATGGCTCAAGCGACCATTTCTAATGCATGTTTCAATTTCCTTTCGTAAGTCGACACAATCATTTGTGTCATGGCCGTGGTCATTATGGAACTCGCAGTATCTGGTGCGGTCCCTCCGATGGGCGGGTGCGAACATTCGTGGTGGAGGTCGGAGCAAGGACTTTCCTTCAGATGTAGCATATATCTCAGCAGGTGTTTTAAGTAGAGGCGTAAAGGTGGGTTTGTGCGTGCTTGAGCGCTCACCAGGTCTTCCATTAGGACGAGTGACATGTCTGTCTCTTTGTCTTCTTGAGGTGTCTCGGTAGCTTTGGCCGTGTCGGTTTTCAGCCCATCTTGAGTCACGTAACCGATTCTCTATATTTGCTTCATCGGCTCTTATGAAGTTGTGCGCTTGTATGAATAAATCTTCCATGGACTTAGGTGGGCGAGCAATTAGATCTTTGAAGAACCTTCCTGGGCGTAATCCACTGATGAACGCTCCTGTCATCATTCCGTCTGAGCGGTCAGTCATATGTAAGGTTTCCTTCCCGAACCTGCCTAGGTATTCCCTTAGGGATTCATCTGAACGTTGGCGGATCCCCAAGATTTCCGCTTGGGTTTTTTGGAACCTTCTCTGCTGTAAGAAGTTTGTCCGGAATTTGTCTCTTAGCTCGTGAAAGCTATTTATACTTCCGGATGATAAGTTGTCGTACCAAAATCTAGCAGCTCCACACAAGGTAATATGAAAGAAACGACACCATGCAGGTTCCGGAAGCTTATGGACATCCATGGTGCCCATGAATATCGTGAGGTGATCGTCAGGATCGGTAGTACCGTCGTATGTCCTTAGGTTCGTTGGTACCTTGAGCCCGTCTGGCATGTCGTAATCTCTTATTCGAGCTGTGAAAGGTGACGCCACTAAATCGCGGACGCTTCTTTCGGTCTCTACGAATGTGAACGACTCATTATAGAAAGCAGCGTTGCTTCCGGTTTTGTGTTTTGAGGGCCCATCTAGGTTTTCGGTCATGACACGATTCTTTTTGGCTGGTTTATTGGGTAAGGTGGTGTCTCCGGGTATTTGAGTAGCTTCTTCAGGCGGACCTCCGGAGTCTGACTGCCATGGTTCTGAGACAGGATGGCCATCGTTTTCTATTATCGATGCGGGATTGATTTCTTTTCTCTTTGAAGAAAATGCTGAATACATTGCATTGATTTGTTCAAAATTTTGAACCACAAATTGCATGACAGGGTCTCCAGCGTTTTCAGATGTATTTTCTGGAGTATGATCAAGGGTGTCATTTTCGGGAGTGGGGTTGGATACGTTTATGCCTGCCGGCGGTTCATTTGGATCAGGTCCGTTAGGTCCGTCTCCAAGGGCACCTTCCGGTATGGTAAACGGTGTTTCTTCCGTCATAGGTCGTTGGTTTAGTATGGGTTTATTTTTCGGGTCCCACGGATGGCGCCAATTGATGATACGCTAATCCACAAGTCCAACGTAAGGGTGCTAATCGCCAAATGAGTGACCTGTTTATCTGTATCAATCAAGAAGAATACGTTAGGAGTAAACCGGGACTTGCTCCCCGTATTAGACTCCAACGCTCAAGTCAGTGAGGTTGTAAATGGAAGAAATATATTTCATATATATTTAGAGAGAGAAAGAGATAGTTGATTGTGAATATTGTGTGTTTCGATAACTCACCAAGCCTCTATTTATAGGGGAGAAAACGAATCTCATATCTTCGTTGGATAAGAATCAAATATTTCTCTTAGCGAATATATTCGAATATCACATGCTGCATTAAATGCTTCTGCATTATTCTTTCTATCTTGTAACACAACTTGTTCAAGTTGCCTGAAATATCATATTCCCTTCTAGATGAATCTTTATTTCGTATTCCTCCATGCACGTGAGTTTGCTCCATAGATTCACTTCATTTGCTAGTATTTTATTCACTTTATCATGTACTGAAATATGATATTCTTTTTGGTCAAAAGTTTCACATGTCATTTTCCATATTCATGCAAATATATATTATACTTTCATGTGTACTCTTAATAGCCCATTGGTCATGTTATTTACGTACCTACTCTATCAAGCCCCCTAGGCTATGATAGTTTGAATTTCATTAAAATGTCATAGCCTACCTTCGTAGGGTTGATGATTATGTTCGTCATTTGTGTAACAGAGTACCAGTGCAAACCATTTCGATTGGCTTTCGATGGCGGTCACCGCCTCATGATCGACTATAAATTTCTATGTTACTCATTTGTTTACCTCAAGCATATCTCAAAGAAGTCCTCGTGTCTTCTCCAACTGAGGTTGATGACAAAACAGGTAAGTGGTGTTTGTGTTTTGTTTATAAACGAGGTTGATGATATAATGCGTTATGCGATTCTTTGATTTTTGTAGGTGTAAATTTCCTGAAGTTGCTTGATGGTGGGGAAGTTTCTCACGGGGGAGATACCTCTATACAGGAGGTTTAGCATGGAGGAAATGCTTCTATACATGAGCCTCTTATGGCCACCCACCCAGCTGACTTCCCATCAGATATGGGGTCCTTTGGCCGTGAGTTTGAACTTCCGAAGGGGAATTTTGAGTATGGAAGTAGCTCCCGTGTGGTTCCGTTGGAAGACCTTCATCTCCCCTATATGGGTGGAAAGGATGTTAACATGGCGGAGGCGGATCATGGCAACCACTTCGGCCAAGATATGGGGAAAGGTTTCGGTAACCCTCCTGATCAGCAAGGTTATCAACCTAATCTTGCCCAAGAATTAGCCTTGGCTCGTGCATTAAACATGGGTATGGAACAGAATCTAGGCAACTTACAGGCTGAGAATGAAGATATCAAAGTTAAGTATGAGTCCATGTTAACAAGTTATAACAACACCGTGTCGGACCTCACCAAGTCACAACAACTGGGAGTCGATCTAAGCAATACACTGGCGAGGGTTTATAAGGAGAAATCTGATTTAGCTGAAGATCTTGGCTGGGTTTCAAAGAAAGGTATCCCTCGAATACTTAAAAGGGTCTTTAAGAGTGACGAGTTCTAGCGAGAAGTTTCGAAGTTACTTCGTATGATGCTAGAAGAGAACCGTTATCAAGCTTCGCGAGATGATTCTATGCCGCGAAAGGTTGCTAAAGCCATCAAAGGCTTAAGAAAGACTAAATGGGAGTGTATGAGTGACATAACTGGTGCCCCGGTATCATTACTCCGTTATGTGTTGCGTCGTCGTGATGACTCCTCGAGCCAGGAGTCGAGCGATTGAGTTGGAGCTTTCGAGCGGTTCGTTATGTATAATAGTATGAATAAATGTGTGTGATAAAGTTTTATAAGTAGCCGTTTTGGCCATAGATGATGCGGGGCTACTTGTATGTTTTGCTTTCATGTCTGGGTTTGTTGTTTCATGAATGATGTTGGTTTAAAGTGACAAACTGTTGCTTATGCATGATCCCTCTGCATGTTAGTATGTATTTAGAAGTGTTTGTAATATTAAATGCTATTACAACTTTACTATAAGCATTATGAGGATTGGTGTTTTATTTTTGCTATCAAGTTACTACGTAAAAGATTATGGCATTTAACAGAGGTGTATTTTTGATCATGCTTTATTTTTTTATTTTTAAGAAAGATGTTTCGAGCGTTTTTTTTTTCTTTTTCTTTTTTTTTTTTTTTTTTTTTTTTTTTTTTTTTTTTTTTTTTTTTTTTTTTTTTTTTTTTTTTTTTTTTTTTTTTTTTTTTTTTTTTTTTTTTTTTTTTGCGACCTTGTGTTGATCGTTTACTCTTGGGCCATATGAGTTGTTTCCCTTTTATTGGCGGGAATATATCCGGATTTTATCGCGATGCTCTTTTGAGCTTGTATCCCTTTTTATAGCGGGAAGAGGTAGCATATTTATGCTTTTCTCGGTGCTTTTTTGGCACATATCAAAATGTCCAACTCGAGTTTCTGTCTCGAAAGATCGAATTTTCTTCAATATATGAAGTTCAATCGTGCTACTGAAGCATTGTATTTACAAACTTTTTATTGAAAGGCGCGAATTATGCTACCCTTATTTATGTACATGGCACTTATAGAGTGCGTTTGTTGAAGTATCAACTTTTTAGAAGCTAAATTTGCGTAGATTACTGATGTGCCATGTTCTGGGTATTAATTTCCCGTGCAAGTCTTTGAGAACATATATCCCAGGGCGCTTAGCTTCGGTAATTTGATAAGGTCCTTCCCAATTTGGGTCGAGCTTTCTTTGCCCTTCTTGTCGGCTTGCTTCGTTTTTATGAAGTACAAAATCTCTGACTTTAAGATTTGTATGACGGACCCTAGAGTTATAATATTGCTCCGTTTGGTGTTTGTATCTTGCCTCGCGTAGTCCGGCAAGCTCCCTTCTTTCTTCCAATAGTTCCAGGTTTAGTCGGAGGTCCATGTTGTTTTTATGCTCCTCGTACGACTGGATGCGGTAGGTGGGGATTCCAATTTCTGGGGGTAAGACAGCCTCTGACCCATACACCACACTAAATGGGGTGCAATGAGTTCCCGTTTTTGCCGTCGTGCGATGGGCCCATAATACATTGGGCAATTCCTCCACCCATTGTCCTTTTGCTTTTCCCAACCGTGTTTTTAGGCCTTGGAGTAAGATTATATTTGTTACCTCTGTCTGGCCATTTGCTTGGGGATGTGCTACTGAGGTGAATTTCTGTTTGATGTTCAGCTCGTTGCACCAGTCGCGGAAAGGGTTGTCTGCAAACTGCTTTCCGTTGTCACTGACGATAATACCTGGGATCCCGAACCTGCACACAACGAATTTAAGGATGTTTTTCCCAGTAATGGTAGCTAGTGGTGCGGCTTCCACCCATTTTGTGAAATAATCAATTGCTACGACAAGGAATTTTACTCGCCCTGGTGCTTCTGGAAAGGGCCCAACTAAGTCGATACCCCATTGGTAAAATGGCCATGGACTTGACATGCTTGTCAAGTCACATTGCGGTTGTCGTGTGATGGGAGCGTGTTCTTGGCAGTCGCGGCATGCGTTGACCACCTGAGTTGCGTCATGGTACATTGTGGGCCAATAATACCCAAGCCTTGCAACTTTTTGTGCGATGGTTCTGGCCCCTGCATGGGCTCCGCAAGATCCAAAATGCGCTTCTTGGAGGACATAGCGTGCTTGGTTTGGACCAACGCAACGCAACCAAGGTGCCGAGTAACCTTTCTTGTATAAAACACCTTGCTTTATGGAGTATTGCGGTGCTTTAATTCTGATCTTCCTTGCAGCGTTTGGATCTTCAGGTAGCTTTCCGTCTTGTAGGTATTTGACAATGGGGGTCATCCATGTTTCTCCAGTGTCTTCCACGGTGTTAGCTGCATGGGCTTCGGTGCTTCTGCAAGGGATGATTTCTACAAGAACTTTCTTGGTAAGATGTGCAAAGGATGAGGAAGCTAACTTACTAAGTGCATCCGCGCGCTTATTTTTTNTTGATTTGTTCAAAATTTTGAACCACAAATTGCATGACAGGGTCTCCAGCGTTTTCAGATGTATTTTCTGGAGTATGATCAAGGGTGTCATTTTCGGGAGTGGGGTTGGATACGTTTATGCCTGCCGGCGGTTCATTTGGATCAGGTCCGTTAGGTCCGTCTCCAAGGGCACCTTCCGGTATGGTAAACGGTGTTTCTTCCGTCATAGGTCGTTGGTTTAGTATGGGTTTATTTTTCGGGTCCCACGGATGGCGCCAATTGATGATACGCTAATCCACAAGTCCAACGTAAGGGTGCTAATCGCCAAATGAGTGACCTGTTTATCTGTATCAATCAAGAAGAATACGTTAGGAGTAAACCGGGACTTGCTCCCCGTATTAGACTCCAACGCTCAAGTCAGTGAGGTTGTAAATGGAAGAAATATATTTCATATATATTTAGAGAGAGAAAGAGATAGTTGATTGTGAATGTTGTGTGTTTCGATAACTCACCAAGCCTCTATTTATAGGGGAGAAAACGAATCTCATATCTTCGTTGGATAAGAATCAAATATTTCTCTTAGCGAATATATTCGAATATCACATGCTGCATTAAATGCTTCTGCATTATTCTTTCTATCTTGTAACACAACTTGTTCAAGTTGCCTGAAATATCATATTCCCTTCTAGATGAATCTTTATTTCGTATTCCTCCATGCACGTGAGTTTGCTCCATAGATTCACTTCATTTGCTAGTATTTTATTCACTTTATCATGTACTGAAATATGATATTCTTTTTGGTCAAAAGTTTCACATGTCATTTTCCATATTCATGCAAATATATATTATACTTTCATGTGTACTCTTAATAGCCCATTGGTCATGTTATTTACGTACCTACTCTATCACAGTGCGTTAGTTAATTGACATATCTTGGGACACAAACCAAACACTCTCGTCTACATCTAATCCACAAGAAATAACAAAATAAAATCACATCTAAACAACTCTCATCTACATCTAAACAAACCAACACTTGAAAAAACGCAAGAAATAACAAAACAAGATCTCAACTTTCTCTTTTGATATCCAAATATTCGTTCTTAGAACAAAAGTATAAGAGAAAAACCATCATCTATCTTACAAACAAAAAACAAAAACACATCACCTACCACTGACCTTTAGCAAGATCTTGAAGCCAAAATATTATGTGATATTCGTGGGTTTTAGATTCGATTGTGAAAGAATCTAAAGAGTTTTTGTTTGTGTTCGTTGTAAGCAGAAAGAAAGCAAAAAGAATTGTGTTAATTTGTTTTGAGTTGTGTTTGATGTCTACAAGAGATAAGGATTTTATTTTCAAGAGTGACTACAAGATTTAAAGGGGTCTATTCTTTTTGTGTGGCTGTCGTGTGTAGGTGTAAGAAAGAGAAGAAACATAGATATAGTTGTAAGATAGTGTGTGTTGATTGGTAGTAAGTGTATATAATATTTTTTTACTTAAATACGTGAATACACATATATACCCTCATATTTAATAGTCAACATGAGTCAAACTGACGTCGTTAGTAAATTTGGACCAAAAATGAAATGAGTGTTTCACTTTTGGACCAAACCTGAAACTCTTTAAAAATTTAGACTGAAAGTGAACTACCGGCAAACCACAAGGACCAAAAATGTAGTTAACATAATGGACACGTGTCACTTATGGTTGGGTTATGCAGTTGCCCAGTCGCCCGGTCTCTTTTAGACATTTAAAAGTTGAGGGGGGTAAAAGGTGATATGCACTTGCGCGACCGAACCCTTTTGGGAATAATCCCATAAAAATTCACAAATACACTTTTTTTTCTTACTTTTACATCACCACTTTCTATCATATCTTACACCATTGCCATTGAAAACTACAAATCGTAGTTAAAATTGCCAAAAAGTTATCTGTTGTTATGGTTATACGCAATTATCATGCTACGAATAAAAAAGGCTTATGCTATTAATGTTACTCATCTAAAAAAACCGAAGGAAAACCAAAAAGGCTTTTAATTAATGATATTATATAATAGTGTGATGAATGGTATGGGGTGCTCACTAATTGAAATTAGACTAAACAAAATAAGATAGTGCGTCAATGTGCCACATGAGTATCCATTCCTACTACTAAAAATGCGTAATGATTACCACAAAATCTATCAGATAAACATATCACATTTAAATACAAACATACCTCACAAGACGCTCATACGCACATTCAAATTTACCAAAATTTCGTTTGGTAAAAGCATAAACAAACCATTAACAAATTTGCTCGACAACGTGTAGTCATGTGTAGATGTAACTAGAACGTGTCGTGGGCACACTTCAGGTGTGGACATTGCTCATACTAAAAGTAATCTTAAAAGTTTGTGGCCTTAAATATCGTTAAAGAATATGTATGCAGTGAGATGTTTTTGTATTAACCCATGACATTTGGCTTGGTGATATGTGAATTGTTCATGAATTAACAGGTTGTAGTTTCAAGTCTAGTCGAAAAACATTTGTTAGACATGTGGTATTAGTTAGTTAGTTAGTTTTTTTTTTTTTTTTTTNTTTTTTTTCGGGCACTTTTATAGAAAAATAAAATAATATTGCTATATAATATTGAAAACATTCATAATTATCTTCCTAATGCCACCTATCAGAAGTTCATAGGAGGAAGAGAGTGACCTACTTTATCACATTCCATTCAATTTATAACACATATTATTATGAGAATATTGTGTGGGGTGCGATGTGCGAAAAAGAGTGCTAGGGAATCTTTTCCTTGCGGCAAAACCGATGCACCAATTGTGGGAAAACAAGAGCAAAGGAAAAAAAATTAAAAAAATAAAAATTCCCGAGCGGCACTTAAGCCCCGTGACGTCAAGAGGAGAAAGAAAGAAATACCTGTGTGTTTGTGTGTGGGTGGGTATTGGGAGTATTTTTAATTTGATTTTGTTAACAACAACCCTTATGGCTGTGGTTAACAAGTTGTTTTCTACTACACTTTATTGTAAGAACTTGAAGCACCCAATCACAATAAATTATTTGTTGTGCTACCATGTTTTTCGGGATCGTACCAATCTTTTTCGGATTTATCAACCAATCATAATTATTTATTTTGACTATGTAATAAAATACATATTATTAACCACAACCCTTAAACATGTTGTTAGTAAAACCCTTTTTAATTAATAAAAAAACGAAAAACATTACGAGAAGAGAGAAATTATTCCTTATGTCGAGGGAAAGTTGAAGGAAAAAAAAAAGTATTAAATGTTAACATGAAGCTGACGCGCCGACGGAAACCCTATTTTTTAACTTTGAAAAAAAATTATTAAAATTTTTGTTTTTTAAGGGTTTTTTTTTTTTTTTTTTTTTTTTTAAGGAAAAAGTATACTTAAAAGGTTTAAAATGAAGCTAACTAATTGCGACAACTACACAACACCAAACCCAAGGCCATTTCCGTAACTTCCTTCCCCTCTCCATAAAAACAAATAAAAAACGTAACAAAACAGAAAAGAAAAGAAAAGAAAACCAACTAACTAACCAAATCAAATCACCGATCCAATTTTATTTTTTTTATAAATAAACACATTTCACAATACCCACATTCATCAAATCAAATTTTTATAAAAAAAAAAAAACAAAACCGTGATTATTTATCCCCTGAGGAGAGGAGAGAACCCCTAAAAATCCCCAAAAATTAATTAAATCTCCTCACGGGAATCAATCCACCAATGGCTTCTTCCGATTCATTCACCGACAAAAACGCTGTTTTCAGGAAACTTAAATCCAAATCAGAAAACAAGGTCACCTAATTTTCATTTTTTTTTTTTTTTTTTTTTTTTTTTTTTTTTTTTTTTTTTTTTTTTTTTTTTTTTTAAATTATAATTTGATGTGATTAAGATGAAGTAAGTTAGATTTGACTGAAATGTAGTTAGTTATACGCGTTATTTGATTCGAATTTACTTGACGTTTTACTGTCTGTCTTGCGAATTGTTTTCGGCATCGTAGCCTCGATGTTCATATCAGTTTCGTTAGGTATACATCACCTTTTTTTCTATTTTTTTTTATTTGATGTTTGAATCAAGTAAGTTAGATTTGACTTAAATGTAGTTAATTTACGCGTTATTACTGTCTGCGTTGCGAATTGTTTGCCGTTTTGTAGTTTAACGTGCTTTTTAGATCAAACTAGGCATTGTAGCCTCGGTGTTCATATCAGTTTCGTTAGGTATATAATTATTCACTTTTTTATTTTAATTTGATGTGTTTAGGTTTTGTTGAGTTGATTAAGATGAGGTAAGTTAGATTTGTCTGAAATGTAGTTAGTTATACGCGTGATTTGATTCAAATTTACTGTATGTTGACGTTTTACTGGCTGCTTCGCCAATTGTTTGCGGTTCTGTAATTTAATGTGCTTTTTGGATCGTGTTCATGTCAGTTTCGTTAGGTATACCTAATTTATGTAATTTATATAGTTTTTTATGTGAAGTAAGTTAGATTTGACTGAAATGTAGTTAATTTAGGCGTAATGCTATTTTACTGTCGGCGTTGCGAATTGTTTGCGGTTTGTAATTTAATGTGCTTTTTAGATCAAACTAGGCATTGAAGCACTGTTGTTCATCTCAGTTTCGTTAGGTATTTATTTGATGTTTAGATGAAGTTAGATTTGACTGAAATGCAGTTAATTATATGTGTAATGTGGTTTTACGATACTGTATTATGACATTATTACTGTATGCGTCACGAATTGTTTGCGGTTTTGTAGTTTAATGTGTTTTTTTTAGATCAAACTAGGCATTGTAGCCTTGGTGTTCATATCAGTTTCGTTAATTTATGTAATTTGTATAGTTTCTTATTTGATGTTTAAAATGAAGTAAGTTAGATTTGACTTAAATGTAGTTACTTATATGTGTAATGCGATTTTACTTTACTGTATTATGCCGTTGTTATAACATAAAGCTAGGTTCATTAGGCGTAACTTATTATTAATTTGTGTATTGTTTTATTGATTTAATTGGAGTTTTTTGTTGCATAAATGACGGATTAAGTAACTTAGATTCGAGTTAAATGTAGTAATGTATCTGTTAAGTTTGATCAAACCTTTAAACTTAGTGTGCAATCTGATTTAATTTAACTTTGTTTTATTAGTCAGTTGTAACAGATCGCACCGTGCATCGCATATCAGTTTTGTTAGGTGTAACTGTATACACCTTTATATATTCATTTTATGGTTATTTATTTTCTTATTGATATAATTGGGTTTTGTGGAATTGATTATGGATTAAGTAACTTATATTTGACTTAAATGTAGTAATTTATCTTTTAAGTAAGATTAAAGTTTACTGTATTTTAGGGTTATTGGTGTAAATTTGAGATGTAATATGTTCTAAGATAAGTAGTAGGATCAATTGACAATGATTTGAGTTTAGATATATGATGATCAACAGGTGTAGCGAATCGCCCTATTCACTGCATAGGTTTGTTAGGTGTTGTTTCATCTAGTTATTTGTTGATAATCACGTCTTTTTTGGAGTCTATTAAGGATTAAGTTACTTAGATTTGACTTAATTGTAGTACATTATATGCTTTTTCTATTCACATGTAATAAGTTTACAAGTAATTACTGTTTGTATATCGTATTCTTGAAGAGATTTGGAATTTAGTTTGCTGTAAGATAAAACTAGGCTCAGTTAGGTCTTTGACAATCAATATTTGTCACATATTGTGCTTTTTGTTGCATTAGGTACGCGTGTTTGGTTGCCATCTTTTCGAAATGTTTTGCTGATTTCTGTTCTCAAGTAAATGTTGTAAGGTGTTATGGCATGGGACAGATCTATGGGGTCATAGTGCGTGTAAAGTTTACACTACTGCATTCCTAATGAATTATCTAAAACTTGTTAGTTCAGCGAACTAGTCATTACCGCAGTATAAAGTTGCTTCTTTGGATGATAAGA
>LBNU01002649.1:3570-14368 GCA_014162995.1 Artemisia annua | reverse complement strand
AAAAAAAAAAAAAAAAAAAAAAAAAAAAAAAAAAAAAAAAAAAAAAAAAAAAAAAAAAAATTGTTCACAGTCAAATATATTGAGCTGAATAAGATAAGAAGAGTAATTCACTGGATATATACAAATAATGGAAACAATGACACAATATCCTTACTTCCTAACGATCATCGGTGATCAAACTAAACAACTACTCGTATAATTTATTGAAACACTCGCACAATCCTCCCTTACTTCCTCTAATATCACCATTCCTTATTCAGGTGACACTCAAAGCAAATATTAAAACTACAAACTCTAACCCGACATTCAAGGACCAAATAACCATTAATATTTTTATTACAAACAGAACACACATACTTGGGAGTACCTTTCTGTCTTCTAACATATGTTAATGGATGTTTGTGATATGAAACGATCTCCGTGCCCTTGTAGAAAATGTTTGCAAAAAAATCAACTGGACTAAGGCAATCAAGGTGAAAAGAATTCTTGCAATCGTGACAGTGATAAAGTGGGCGTTTGGGGTGCATTTCCATCTCACAAATATCGCAGTAGAAATCTTCAGGGTGATCTTCAACTGGAGGATACGTCAAAGGGATTTCATGTCCTCTGCAAAACCTGTGACCTAGGGACAGTGGGCTCCTCATTGCACAAAACATGCATAGTTGGAAGTCACAAGCCTTGCAAGCATAGCTCATACCACTACACAATTTGTCACATGCCTTACACTTTGGTTGGGGATCTATAACTTGGATAAGTGGATGGTTGTGGGTTTTGTGTTTGATGATGTTGGGTAGATATGCACAGTTTACACAAAGGTGAAAACCGCAAGTTTCACATTTGTACACGAACGTGTTACCAAAGTTGTAGCAACCAGTGCATTTATAGAAGTACTCATCTTCCCATGTGTCTACCAAGTCAAGGGAATGATCTGGGTGAAGTTGATGTTTTAGTGTAAGGGGTAATTGGGCACAATATTTGTGGAGAGTGAATGAACATCCCACTTTGCAGCATCTGTAGTATGGAAATGACAAGGGTCGTACACACACATAACATACCTCTATTGGATCACTAACGTCGGGAATATTGTTATCTTGCGGTTTTGCAGTAAGGATTAATGGATGATCATGACTTGGATGGGTGATTTCTGCTTCATCATTGTTATCAAGAGATAACTGTTTGGGATGCAGTAGTTTCAACGGATCCGTAAATGGTACCGACATCGGAAAATGCAGCAAATCATTTGTGTCTTCATTAGCAGCAGAAGTACTTGGATCCTCTGAAATCACGCATTCCTAATTAGAAAGAGAAAACAAACAAAAATGAAGACAAGTTATAGTTACCTGGAGGAGTAGGCGGCCCTGCATTTAAGGCACATTTGATATGAGTAAAATATCTACAGTTTGCACAGTGATACAACCATTCATTCCGTCGAATGTATACCTTGCAAAACTCGCAATATTGGGGATAATTAAAGAAATGATCTGGAAGCGAATAGACGAGAACAAGTGAGTGTTTAGGGTGATGTGGTAGATTGAGGGTAGGGGCTAAGGTTGTACAACCCTTGTGGATATAGAAGTCACAGCTATCACATAGATAGAACAAGTCTTTTTCTTCAGTTTTGCAAGCATCACAAAGGATTGCACCAGGTCTTAATTGAAGAGTTAAAGTGTGTTGGGGATGACCTTTATGTTTCAACTTGACCATTGCCTCTTCCTTGATAGCATCAGCTTCCGACTTGCGAGCAGACTCAACAACACAGCAATTGATACAAACTGTATATGTATCTCCATCTGGCTTCGTAAATAAATAATATAACCCGTGAGTAGAGACTCTTTGATAGCACACATCACAGGTGAAAAAGGGGATTCCCCTAGTTGTAAAATTAGTGAGTGTTAGTGGATGATGATATATGGAAGGGAGGTTAATAGTGAGTGGAAGCTGTGCACATGATTTATGCAGAAAAAAACGACACTTGGTGCAAGCATACGCAGAGCCACTTGAGGATATGGGTTCTTCACATCCAAAGCAGCGAACAACGTCTCCATTCTCTTCATCGTCACCACTTTCGTTCCAATTCTCGATGAGCTTCAAAGGATGCTTTTGGTGAGCAAAATGATTAATCTCTTCCATTCTCTCAACACCGAAAGTTAAATCTTTGATATGATCTGTTTGAATGTTGATCTTTGAAAATATGCATACAACTTTCTGGTTAGAAAGCTAATGAAACACAAAACCTTCAAGTCAAAATATCAGCAACATGAATGGGCACCACTTCAATCACACCCACAACTTTAGCTGCTACCTTCCCCACTTTCTTTCTTTTTTCACGTGATGTATTTTGGCTTGTCTCCTTTTTTTTTTTTTTTTTTTTTTTTTTTTTTTTTTTTTTTTTTTTTTTTTCTCCTCCAAAAACTCAAAAAGGCTTGCTGCCTTCTTTTTATATAGAGTAAATTGCAAAAAATCGTCCCTGTAGTATGTTCAAATTGCATGCACAATCCTTACCTTTTCGAAAGTTCAGGCATCGTTCCTGTGAGAAACCTTTGGTGTCAGGGGCGGAGCTATTAAGGGACCGGGAAGGGTCCCGGCCCCCCTAAGCCTAAGCCCGTTAGTGTATTTTTTCGCGATTTTATGTGTTCTTTCGGAAAAAAATTTGTTTCGGCCCTCCCATTTAATGTTCTTCCGGAACAAAAATTGTTTCGGCCCTCCCAAAGAAAATTTTCTAGCTCCGCCACTGTTTGGTGTGATTTTCGTCCATGCCTCCAAGTAAAATGACTAAAATGTCTTTAACTTAAGTGAGACTATGGCTACCACTTTAGGGCATTTTAGTCATTTCGCTTTTAAACCTTTGGGGACCCGAACAAAGCTGATCTTGATGGCCAAGTCGCCCTGCCAAAGTTTTCAGTATGTGTTTTCCCCTAATTATTTTTTATTTTATATATTGAAATTTAAATTATCTTTTCTTTATTTCAAATTAACTTTAATGATAGGACAATTTACATGATGACCAATGTGAAACACCGAGGTATCTTACATTTTTATTCATGCGAAAGGTGAAGATAACCCTCATCTGATGCATTAGGATATTTTCATCGACAATCAATGTACTTTCTCTACTTTGGCTGTCAAACAAATGCTCAATACTCAGCTTGATTTGTCCCAATTGGATAAAAAATACCATAGGGATGACTGTAGCTGAAATAGAAAAGTGTAAAATAACGTAAAAGCTAAATGTTAATGCTAAACACTCCTCTTATTAGCATTTCAAATAGGAGCCAGTAAAAAAAAGAAAAAAATGGAACTCGTTGCCAAACAAACATTTTCTAAACGCTAAAAACCAGACGCCAAACGTTTCTAAATACTTCAACAAGCTTGTCGCCAAACACAAACTTAATACTTCACATGTCTAAATACTTCAACAAGCTCGCCGTTAAACACATTTTCTAAACGCTGAAAACCAAACACCAAACATTTCCAAAAGTTTGAATAATTGATAAGAGGTTTGGTCAAGATGTAAAAGAAAATGCTACAACACAGAAGTTAAAAGAAGAGAAGTTGAGAGATCAGTTATATTATGTGAACACACTTGCACTTGCGTAGTGTTTGGTATGTTGTAATGACGCTTAGAATGGAAAAGATCATCACGAAGGAATGAAAAAAAAAATGTTTGTTTACATGTATAGAATGAAATAAACCATTACATAAAAAGCTGCAGTTTTTATTATAACCATAATGAATCATTCCATTACATCACTTATCCCATTACAACCTTCATTCCATTCATTTGTTATTGCATTTCGTCCTACTAAACGGACCCTTGGAATAATCACAATCATTCTCACTTTAGTGCCCTCTGTTCGTGTTCATATCCTTGTATCTGTTCATCATATTTATGAAGGATGAATATTTCTCTTGTGATTCTAAGTTGGTTATAAGTGTTGCATTCAAGTTCAAACAAATTTTTTTTTTTTTCTTACTTTCGATTTGTCACCAACTCTGTTTTAGTCTCTGTTTCTAGCATATTCTGAAACTTGCTAACTGATCAGAGATTAATTAGTCACAAGGAAGATAAATCTTACATTTACACAAGAATAAATTAAATAAATGGAAATCTTCGACTAAATATATAAAATAAGAACAAAAGAAAGTCATTAAACAGAAATTTTTGGGAACCATGACATGTGTAGCCCTTTCTCAATCCTTAATTATACACACATGATAAAAATGAGAAATCAAAACCAAGATTTTCTCAAGTGACATCGATAGCAAATATTAAAATTACATAGTTTAGCCCGGCATTCAAGGACCAAATAACCATTAATGTCACAATTACAGGTAGAACACACATACTTGGGAGTACCTTTCTGTCTTCGAACAAATGTTAATGGATGTTTGTGATATGAAACGTTTCTGTTGCCCTTGAGGAAGATGTTTGCATAATAATCCCTTGGACTAAGGCAATCAAGGTGAAAAGAATTTTTGCAATCGTGACAGTGATAAAGAGGGCGTTTGGGGTGCATTTCCATCTCACATGTATCACAATAGAAGTCTTCGGGGTGATCTTCAACTGGAGGATACGTCAAAGGGATTTCATGTCCTCTGCAAAACCTGTGACCTAGGGAAATTGGCAACCTCATTGCACAATGCATGTCTAGTTGGAAGTCACAAGCCTTGCAAGCATAGCTTATACAAGTAGACCATTTGGCACAAGCCTTACATGAAGGTTGGGGATCTATAACTTGGATAAGTGGATGGTTGTGCGTTTTGTGTTTGATGATGTTGGGTAGATATGCGCAGTTTACACAAAGGTGAAAATCGCAAGTTTCACATCTGTACACAAACGTGTTACCATAGCTGAAGCAACCAGTGCACTTATAGAAGTACTTATGTCCTGATGTATCTACCAAGTCGAGGGAATGATCTGGGTGAAGTTGATGTTTTAATGTGAGGGGTAAGTTGGCACAATATTTGTGGAGAGTGAATGAACATCCATCTTTGCAGCATCTATAGTATGGAAGTGACAAGGGTCGTACACACACACAACATACTTCAATTGAATCAATATCGTCAGGCCTATTGTTACATTCGGGTTTTGATGTAAGGATTAATGGATGATCGTGACTTGGATGGGTGATTTCTACTTCATCATTGTTATCAAGCGATAACTTTTCGAGATGCAGTAGTTTCAGTGGATCCGTAAATGCGTATGCCATTGGAAAACTGTCTTCATTAGTAGCAGAAGTAATTGGATCATCTCTACAATCACGCATTCCTAATCAGAAAGAGGAATAAAATACAAACAAAAATGAAGGCAGGTTCTAATTCGGTACCTTGGAGCAGTAGGTGGCTTTGCATTTAAGGCACATTTGATATGAGTAAAATATCTACAGTTTGCACAATGATACAACCAGTCATTCCGTCGAATGTATATATCGCAAAACTCACAATAATATGGGTAATTATAAAAATTTTCTGGAAGTGAATAGACGAGAAAAAGTGAGTGTTTAGGGTGTTGTGGTAGATTGAGGGTAGGGGCTAAGTTTGTACAACCCTTGTGGATATAAAAGTCACAGCTATCACATAGATAGAACAAGTCTTTTTCTTCAGTTTTGCAAGCATCACAAAGGATTGCACCAGGTCTTGATTGGAGGGTTAAAGTGTGTTGGGGATGACCTTTATGTTTCAACTTGACCATTGCCTCTTCCTTGATAGCATTAACTTCTGACTTGCGAGCAGACTCAATAGCACAACAATTAATGCAAAAGGTGTATACAGGCTCATCACTTTCAACATAACACAACCCATGAGTTAAGCTTTCAAGACGACATACATCACAAGTAAAATCTTTGGATCCTGTTGTTCTCACATTAATGAGTTTTAGAGGATGCTGAAATATGGAAGGGTGGTAAATAGTGAGTGGAAGCTGTGCACATGATTTATGCAGAAAAAAACGACACTCGGTGCAAGCATATGCAGAGTCACTTGAGGATATGGGTTCTTCACATGCAAAGCAGCGAACGTCGTCTCCTTTCTCTTCATCGTCACCACCTTCGTTCCAATTTTCGATGAGCTTCAAAGGATGCTCTGGGTGAGCAAAATGATTCACCTCTTCCATTTTCACTCTCAAACCTTAGATTGATGATGTATACAGAACTTTGACAATAATTTAGTGTATAAGAACGACCATATTCGAATAGTTTAGTATATGAGAACAACAATTAATTTAATACTAAATTACTGTATTTAATACTTGTATATGCATGCTAGGTAGATCCGAATAAGACGGGGTAAATATACATATATTAGATAATTTAGTATTAAATTAAGAGTAAATTACGCCGTTGGTCTCCAAGGTGGCTCATTTTTCTACGTTTGGTCCTCAGATCTAGGGTTAGGAGCCTAACTGACGTTAAGTTTTCTCGTTAAGTATGCCAAAAGTCAAGAAATGAAATATGGTTGTGTCAGCAAAAGTCAAGAAATGAAATAGGTTTGTGTCATTTAGTGATAGTGTTGTGCATGTTTGAGGCATTGTTTTATGTAAGATCATGTTACTGGTTTAGGGATTAGATATGTATGGATCATTTTTGATCCTATGTGTTTTGGTAGTTTTGAAGTTTTGAGTCCCTTTTTTTCTTTTAATTTGCTCGATTAATTGGAGTGGGATGCATTCTCTTTGTATTTTAATGTTTTTGTGGGTTCTATATATTGTTGCATTTCTTAAAAAAAAGTATGCCAAAATTCAAAACAATATCCATTGGTCCTTAAGGTGGGCTTTTTAACTCTCTTTTAGTCCAAACCTTAACTGACGTTAAGTTTTCTCGTTAAGTATGCCAAAATTCAAAACAATATCCATTGTTCGTAACCTTGTGAATTTACTACATTTTTGCCCTTGTGTTTTGTCGAGTATTTCACTTTTAGTCTAATAGTTAAAAAAGTCTTGTATCCACTCCTAAAATGAAACACCATTTATGGGTTAACTTTAGTCCAAATCTACTAACGCCATTTGTGACTTACATTGACTGTTAAATGTGAGAGTATATTTGTCTTTTTGTATACTCCCTCCGTCCCAAATTAAAAGTCCACGTTTCTTTTTTTGTATGTCCCAATTTAATTGTCTACTACTAAATATAGATAGGAAAGGTTGATCGAGTTTACCATATTGCCCTTGCTTCAAAATATTATTACAGACTTTAAAGAAGGCCTTAATTAATTAGTTAAGGGTAAAACTTTCATTATGTTAAAAAGTAAGAAAGAAAAAGCAGTAATAAATGCACTTTTCTTAAACTGTGTGTTTTTTGTCGGTGAACAATTATTTTGGACGGAGGGAGTATTTTATAAAGCACAAAAATGGCTTCCATACAATGTTTTAAAACCGGGTTTTTAATCGACCCGGTTGAGCCACCGGGTCAACTCGGGTTTCTATAAAGAAAAAAAAATCAACCAGGTCAACCAGTTCAATCACCGGGCCCACTCGGGTTAACTGGTTCGACCACCGGGTTTCGAAAACCGGATTGACCTGGGTCACTCAAAACATAACGGGTCTAACCAGTTAACTCGGTTTTAGAAACCCGGTTTTTACCCGTTTTTTGCCACCGCGGCTCGGTTGACACGGGTTTCAAAACATTGCTTCCATAACCACAATGAACAAAGTAACACAACTACACACCTTCTTTCTCAGCCAAACCAAACACACTTTCTCATTTCCCTCTCTATTCTTCTCTCACTATCATCATCAACCAAGAATCACCACAACCATCCACCACCACCATTACCCAGCTGCCACCCCGTGCACCACCACTAGAAACTACGACCACTTAACAACCACCACTGGTAACCACTGATAAGGAGAAATTTGTTACGCTTTTAGGGGGTCATTTAAGCCCTAAGTCGTGATAATATGATCAATTATTACCACTGATATGTTAATTTATGTAATTTCTATAGTTTTTTTTATTTGATGTTTAAGTGAAGTAAGTTAGATTTGACTTAAATGTAGTTACTTATATGTTTAATGAGATTTTACTTTACTGTATTATGCCGATGTTATAACATAAAGCTAGGTTCATTAGGTGTAACTTCTTATTAATTTGTGTATTGTTTTATTGATTTAATTGGAGTTTTTGTTGCATAAATGATGCATTAAGTAGCTTAGATTCGAGTTAGATGTAGTAATGTATCTGTTAAGTTTGATCAAACCTTAAAGATAATCAGTAGGATCAATTGGCGATGAACATTCGGTTATGTAGAATGAATTATGGATTTACGTAACTTAGATTCGACTTAAATTTAGTGTGCAATCTGATTTAGTTTACTTTGTTTTATTAATCAGTTGTAACAAATCGTGCCGTATATTGCATATCAGTTTTGTTAGGTGCAACTGTATAGACATTTATATATTCATTTTATGGTTATTTATTTGCTTATTGATGACGTATAGTCTCCACTCGGGTCACGGACCCGATTAGTAAACAATACTAACACTTAAGCCCACCACGAGCGGGCCGCTATAACAATAACTGGACTACCAGTTAGAGGGTTTGGGCCCACAAGGCCCAAGCCCAAAGTTATTAATGGATTAGATACGGGATATCTCCTAAATAAAGGAGATATACACCAAATATCCGATATCTGCCAACTGGCCGAAGAGTGAGGAGCACGAAACCTTATCGGTTACGTGTATATAAATAGGGCATCATAGCTCCCGTCTAAGGTACGATTGACAAAACCCTAAACTCTTCACAAACCCTAAATTCGATTATTTACTCTCACGCCGGAGGATAATCGGGGGAGACAATCCCTCGATAAGCCTAACGGTGTTTGTTGCTTTCATAGTGCGCAGGTCCCCAAGCATTATCATCTAATTGATACGAGAACAGGAACCCAAACAAGGAACGCCCAACTTTTGTATCAACAAGTGGCGCCATCCGTGGGACCCTACACTAAGAACTAGGATGACGAAACACAAAAACACAAGCCAGCGGACTCCGCAGATGGACAAGACACGCGGTGACCCTCCAAGGAGGAACTACCCGGATCTGACCCTTAGGCAAACCACTGGGACAACCAGTGCGCCTGGTCACCAGGAATTGGAATCAACCCCAATCATCCCAACAGTGGAGTTGCCCGCTGCAACAACTCAAACCACCACGGTGGTCCCAAACAATGAGGATCTTCAGCGTACTCTCTTTACCACTCCTCACCAGACGGCAACTGCTGTGGACAACACAGCACCGCCAGGCGCACCTGACAAAGAGAGGAGGATTAACCTAGAAGAGAACATTACTGCGCTGGAAGAAGATACTCAAGGAGCAATGTTAAAAAATTTCGTATCACGAAATTTTGATACATTGAATAATCTCCTGCAAGAGGAGTCAAGAAGAAGGTCGAGTCATAACTTACACGCTCGACTTAACTTCAATGGAACATCTCCACCGCGTTACCTAGAGCGCGAGCATAATGAGAGGCGCACCGATGTCCACTCTAGACTCGGTACACCGTCTAATTCGCAGTACTCGGAGGAATACGAGGGTAATGGGCGACGCACACCCGTTTTCTCTAGGCTAGGTAGTCGCAGAGTCCACGATAGAATCGGACCACGACGCTCACCAAGCGAAGGTTCTTCTAGATCGGGAAGCAGAAGAGCTTACGACAAATCTGGGAAACGATTTTCCCCAAGTGAAAGCCCTTCTAGCTCGGACTCCGATGAAAAACGGCGCAAGCGCCGTAAAAGAAGCGATTCTTCCTCAAGCAGTTCCTCGGACAACGAGGATAAGGAAACGGGACACTGGAAGTCCAGAGGAAGACGTCGCGAGGAAGAGGACGAGGACATATCCCTTCCTTGGCGTCGCCAAAAGGTTGATGCGTTCTCAAAGCGCATCAGCGATTATTCAGACAACAAGAAAAGGCGCATGCCTTCCAATGTTAAAACATATGATGGAACGGGTGACCCTGATGATCACCTAAAAATTTTCGAATCCGCTGCTGGCATCGAAAACTGGCCACAACCTGTGTGGTGCCATATGTTTAACTCCACATTGGTAGGGAATGCGCGAACTTGGTTTAGCAAACTTCCACGAAGAAGTATAAAAGGGTATGAAGAGTTGCGGAAAGCATTCCGCTTGAACTTCACACAAAGAAAGAAGTGCGCTAAGGACCCAGTAGAATTGGCCAGGATTAAACAGCGCCAAGGGGAATCCACGAGCGCCTTCATGGAGCGCTTCAAAGACGAATGCATACACGCCAAGGCATGCCCTGAAATACTAAAAATGTCAGGATTCATGAATGGGATCAACAA
This sequence comes from Artemisia annua, assembly GCA_014162995.1. NCBI lineage: Eukaryota > Viridiplantae > Streptophyta > Magnoliopsida > Asterales > Asteraceae > Artemisia > Artemisia annua. The sequence continues at coordinate 4,077 of LBNU01002649.1, read as the reverse complement.
CCAAGAACTTATCAAAAAATTAAATGATAAAGTTCCCCAAACCTTCGACGAACTAATGAAGCGCACAAGGTCTTTCATTCAAGGAGAAGCCGCCGTCGCGGATAGCAAGAAAGCATATTCGAACTACAGGCCGCAAGAACAGTCAAGGAGACAATCCAATGACCATGGCGGCAATCGTAACAAAAGCTATCGCAATGATGGAGGCACACGGGGGAACGACAAGTATACCCCTTTGACAAAAACTCCTAGAGAGATATTCGCAACAGAGGGAGCAAATTTCCCTAAACCCCCACCAATGCGCACTCCAGAAGGAAAGCGCATAGGGAATGGGTACTGCGACTATCATGGACAGAAAGGCCACACAACGAACGAGTGTGTCCAGCTTCGCCAACTAATTGATAAATTAGTAAAAGAGGGCAGGATGGACCACTTAGTCAAAAACATTAAAGAAGGGAAGGATAAGCAAAGAACCGGAGATAAAAAAGAACCACCTAAAGACAAGGCGGA
>LBNU01002648.1:11793-27235 GCA_014162995.1 Artemisia annua | reverse complement strand
CGTCTTCTGTCTTTGCACTTTAGTTGTAGCATTCATAGCTTTGGACGTCTTCAAAAATGATTATGTAGAAATGATTCATCGTTCTTAGTTCTTAACAATCTACCCCAGATAGAATGGGTGTTCATTGTTCTTTGTTGTTGATGAGATAGTGATTAATCTGATGTGGTAATCTGCCATTCGTCACATTCTTTGACTCCAGTGGATCTGCATCATTCCGACATGCTCATACATTTTTGATGGTTGAAACTTTCATAAGTGAGGAGCTCTCTTTTCATATGTGAAGATTCTTTGTGTAGATGTAGAATCCTTCTTTAGACGGTGTGTTGCTTAAGATCGTTTGTCTTTATCACTTTGTAGATTCTTTTGACATGGAATCTATCTTTGACATTCATGTTGCTTCGGTCTTTCATGACAGCTTTCATTTTGTTGAGATGTAAGTATGAGCATGTGGAAGCCGGTGTTCAGTATGGTTGTTGTACCTGAAATGAAACAGTTAGCAATCAAACATCTGGTACTTACAGGTTTGGAATTAGAATTCGTCAACAGCATAGTGTGAAGACTCCTTCTAATACTTACCAAGGCCGTTCCTAATCGGATACCCCCTAGAGGGCTTACACAGACATGCATACGCACACCCACGATCAGGTGAGTCGCTAGAGATCACCCCACGACTGTAGACCGTTTGAAACCATCGAACACACTAAGCGTAATCCACAAGGAATCACCGAAGTGACTTGCTGTCAGGGCTGTTTGTTGTTGACCCTGGCAGGATTTCCGTTCAATCATTCGAGAAATACATAAGTAAATCCCTCATAAACGTTCAAGGCAGATTGCTAAGATCTGCGAAGGACTCGATAATTTACACTTAGTGTCCAATGATGCAAGACACTTAGTGTAGAAGATTTTTGTGTTCCTAAGAGATCTTTTATGTTATCTCGTGGCTCTAGACTCGATAAGTGCACATTTGGTTTCCTATGCGGAGGCATGGAGCAGAGGGCCTCCTGTTTCAATATCAACCATCTCTAATAGACGATCGATAGATTACACTGGTTCCCCGTGAGAATGAAACAAACATCTTTTGAGAGATGCCTGAGTGGCTAAGAAGGTTTAGGTGCATTGCGTCACTGGGTCCATGACGTCTTTTATCTTCAATACCGGTGTCGCCTTAGCAACGACCAGTAGCATATGAATTGAACCCGGTGTCTGACCTATGGTTGATAAAATGGAGGGCTATTTCTTTTCACCCTTTTCATTCATTTTCTTTTTAATTCTTCAACCCCTTCTTTCTCCTTTCATTCTTTTCTCCTTTTGTTATATCATACCTAAGGACTTCTAATTTCTAACTATTGGTGATGTCCTTGGGTAGATCCCTCCGGTTTAGGCGGATCATAGGACGGTTTTTCCTATCCTTAGTCACCTTGTAACTCCATAACTATCCTATTGATGCCTTTAAACCAAATCATTGAAAATCTCTCAAAGTGTGTAAGAGTGTAAAACTTTTTGTTAACACTTTGAGGTTTTGGATTTTATATGAAATACTCCCCCTCAACATATGCTCATGATTATTTTCAGAAATTTGCATATGTGGAAAGAGTTGGCACTTTTTGAATTGATCCACTCTTAATAGTCATGTACCCGAGGGACACGTTTACGTTGCTTAGTTAAAGGGATGCATTATCAGCTTTTAGGTGATAACTAGCCCTAATAACTAACTTGATGTTGTTAACATTCCTAAAAGGAAGTTAGACCCGTCAAAGTAAACAACTAGAAAGAGTTTCTCGAAACGGTACTTTCTAATCGGATAAATCCTTTCGAATTCAGACATTTGTTGTTTCGTCAATTCGTGGGTCAATTCTGAGTCGAGCTCGTACGAGATAAGACTTTTTGACATCATATTTTAATCACTTTCTTTTTCTCCCCCTCAAAAATAGCATATCAAATGTTGTTTTTGTAAACGGTTTTGATTAAAATATGCCTTTTTGAGTCTTATGGGGAGAGATCAACAAGATTTGAAGATTTAAGAACGATGTTTTGATTCAAGTACTCCCCCTCAACAAGTGATTACTTATTGAGGTGTAATACTTGTCTTTTGAGCAGATTTGAAAAATACTGAAAGGTTTGATTAAATCTACTCAAAAGTAAGAAGCTTTCGCTCCTTATATTAGGATTGTGGTATTGATGCGTACCATAGGGTCCTTTCATTACAAAGTGCGGGTTGTACACTGTTATGTGTGCACAAACCTTAGTAATTACAAATCAAACAATATTATAAATATATTGAATTTTTTGTACCAGAAGTATGGGAGCTGAGCTAAGCATTAAAGACTGTGAACTTTGGATCAGGTCGGCGAAATGTCAAGACCGGAAATGATGGTCGAACACCGATATAGCTTTCCAACCTTCTGATCTGTTGTCGTCGATATAGCCTTTCTTCAATCGTATGGACAAAGTTTCTGATCATTTTGCGTCCATTAGCTTTCCACCTAGTTGGTCTTCCCTCTTTCAGCCTCTTCTTTTCATCCTCCAACCTTTCTGCTAACCCATCACGAACTCGCTGAAGTGTGACATCACAAAACTTCTGAATCTCATCGAACCTCATGAAACGAAGCTGATGCTTGTTGTTGAGGTAGATGACTCCAAATGCCGGTTGTTGCACGAGAGAGTATTGTGACATCCCGGTAATTTCAGGAATCATGAGTTGCGGTTGAGTAAGGTTGATGGTGTTCTGATAACTTTCCACTCCCAGCTGAAGATCTTCCACTCTTTCTTGAACAATTAATCGTCTGATGTGGAGTAGGAGAGATGCGATGAAGTTGTATTGTGTGTCTTGTTCAAAGTTGAGCAGCTTTCCTTGAACTTTTAGTAGATACATATCTTCAATGTCATTCAGGTTCAAATCTGGGAAGTCTGCTTCACAAAAATTGTACTTCTTCTCGTCTGTTCTCTTAACGACGATTTCTTTCAAGAAGGCGTAGTTGAATTTCTTTCTTCCACGATCTCCAGTATGGCAACGATACAAAGCGGTTGCTTCACATTCTCACTGGACTTGAGATTTAGTCTGTGGGAGTAGCCAAGCTTTCGTTTTTCCGGCCAGTGTTGAATACCGAGTAGAGCGTCCCTGTTGTATTGGACAACTGATTTGCAGTAGATTAGTGCGTGCTCTTCAATGTCTGGTAATTCATATAGGGCGGCTGGAATTGAAAGTTTGAGTGAGGATGCATATCGTTCCTTGGAGGTCTCGTGTGCATGCTGAAGGTATTGGAAGTCGTTGTTGAAGAAGCGTCGGTAGGGGATCTTAGGTTTTTCTAGAAACCCAAGTAGAGGTAGTGGTTTTGTCCAGTCCGTGAAGTATGGTTTCTCCGTTTCACTATCGACATTCGATTCAGGATTAAGCCAGTCGAACGAGCCAGATAAAGCACAGGCTATGTTCTCCATGTGGTAATCGAGTTCTACCTTGTTCCCGGATCTCTTTTTGAGAAAGTCCATTGCTTCACGATTAATCCGCTTCAGTTCAGTCTTTGACAACCTTTCAACTTGTAAACCTGACATAATACTCTGAGTCATGTGCAAAGTATTACCCGGCAATGGTTCGTTGGTCTCAAGCGGTGGTTGTGCTTTGATCGTCGTTGTCAGCCAATCAGAGTCATGAGCTTCGTCCACATCTAGCCATGAGAATTGAGTAGTCTTCTTCTTCTACTTCTTTGACTTTGAGGACTTCTTCTTCTTTTTTGGAGACGATGGACCGGTTTGAAATTCAGGAATTTCTGATTTGGGTATTGCGGTTTCTGGTTCTTCCTGAGTGTCAAACGGTTGAAGTATGAATGGTGCCTCTGATTGTGTCGGTCCGGAGCCGGATGCAGGAGCTCTTTGTTTGGAAGGAGGAGCCTTAGAAGTCTTGTGGGGTTGCTGTGATGAAGATGGTGCTTCTGACTTCTTGCTTTTTGGATCTGAGTCAGGATCATCATCTTTTCTTTGTCGTTTGTGTTTACCGGCAGCTTCCTTGCAAGATTCTTTTGAGGCAATGGCTTGAAGTGCCTCGAACATCGTTGATTCTTCAGGTGTCTTTTCCTCCTTGTTTCTGAGCTTGACAGCTAACAGGGTTTGCAGTTGTTCAGTAGATAGGTCTTCCGATGGTGGAGGATCCCTGTTAGTGCGAAGGTAGAATGGAGTTGACTCAAGCATTCTTTTAATGTTGTGCTTGATCCTGGTATTCAATTTAGAACGAATCGGCTCAATAAGCGCAGACACAGCCGGTTCAGTTATTGCAGCGAGATTTTCGTTGAGATATTCTGTTGTGTACTCTTTGATCATCCCGTCCATGTCGGCATGTAGAACTTTGTCGACAAGTGCACTCGCATCCTGAAGATCTTTGACTTGTGAAGTCAAAGTTTTGACCTGTTGTGAGACCAGTTGTACTTGGTCATGAAGATCTCCAGTTGGCTGTTGCGTCTCCTTCTTTTTCTTCTTAGCCAAATCAAGAGCTTTCTTGATCCGCTTTGATGCTGTCAAAGCTGCTTTGCCTCCCTTCTTTTTCTTGTCTGATTTGCCTTTGGGTGTTGTCTTTGCTGGTGGTGGTGATGAGTGATGTGATGATGATGATGAAGATGATTTGTGCTTGGGTTCTGATGGAGGAGGTGAGGGATCCCTTGGAGGTGCTCCTTTTGGAGTCGGGGGATTCTTTGAAGATGAGTGTGGAGGACTGTTGATATATTGATCAGTGTCAATGAGGTCTTCGTTTTGATCGAGTCCACGAAGCAGTCTATCCGTCTCTTCTTTAGCTTTTCTCTTGATTTCCTCGTCTCTCTGAACTTTAGCAATGAATTCGGGTGTGATGTACTCTGTCTGCTCTTGCTCTTCCTCTGTGGCTTCTTCCATGACGATGTTCACTTCAGTGTCACGTTGTTCGTTTTCGGTCTGAGGAACTATAGTGCTACTTGAGCCAGCCTCATGTCCTGGAAGATTTGTCGGTGTTTGATGAGGTTGTGGATGTTGGAGATTGAGTAGTACAGCTGCCCTGAATTCTTTCTCTTCCTACTTCTTTTCATCCCTGGTGTCGACAATGATACTCTTCAGTTTACGTTTTTCAACCAGTGGCTCTGCAGTAGGTTCATCTTCTGCTTCGTTATCTCGAGCGGCATCACTTGGTTCATTGATGGTAATTCCCGTGCCTTTTCTTTGTTCTTGCTCGGCAGTTTCCTTGCTTAATTATTTAGTCAGTTCAAGCCCTGGAAACTCTTCTTCTTCATCAGGTTGTTCTTCTTGNGACAATGATACTCTTCAGTTTACGTTTTTCAACCAGTGGCTCTGCAGTAGGTTCATCTTCTGCTTCGTTATCACGAGCGGCATCACTTGGTTCATTGATGGTAATTCCCGTGCCTTTTCTTTGTTCTTGCTCGGCAGTTTCCTTGCTTAATTATTTAGTCAGTTCAAGCCCTGGAAACTCTTCTTCTTCATCAGGTTGTTCTTCTTGGTCATCTGGAGCCTTTGACCTTCTTACATAGTCTGCTTCGTCATCAGATTCGGAGCCGAACTTAGAGTCGGTTTCCGTTTCAGATGATGAAGCTGACGGTTCATCCTGAGGAATCTGCTTAGGTGCACCTTTCCTTCTTGGTCTGGTGGGTGGCTTTTGAGCAGGCTTTGGTTGTTGGGAGGTTGTAGTACTGCTCATGCTACCGGACTTGCCACCCCTCTTGCTTCGGGTTCGGACAATAGTTGCTGGTTCATCTTCTTTCTCAGTGAAGCCAACTCTCCCAGCCTTGAATCTTTTATCATAGATTTTGAAGTTCTGAGTTTTTATGATTTCGTCATCCAAGAAATGATCTGGGATTCTCATGCCTTTGGTTCTTGGAACGAACCTGATGGACTTGACAAAGGAAATCTTTGGGTCTTCATTGAATATGTCTTTCGGTTCCGTCCTGTCGTGCATCCTCTTGATGAAGTCAGGGGTTTTCTCACAGAAGTATGCTATGAGTAGTTTGGTGAACCTAATGAACGGGATCACAGTCCTGTCACGATCAGTATAAATGTGATGGAGCATGTCGCTCATTATTGGTGCAGCAAAGTTAATCGGTGTCATGGTCATCATTCCCCAGAATACTTGCATGTGTTCTACCCTTGGATGCTCATGACCACTCCTTCTTCCTGAGATGGATCTGACAATCAGCATGTAGAAAGTTCTCCATGGTTGTGGCAGATATTTGACATTGAATTTTGAGAGAAGTGTGAGTGATTCATTGTCAGGAATATCGTATCCAAGATCAATAAAGTAGTCAAGGATTTCCAGTTCAGTCAGCATCGGATGATATTCGTTGTAAGTTGGTAACATGAGAGCTTCACGAAGAGTATCATAATCAATGGTGTATTGTTGACGGTCCAGCATGACGGTAAAGGATTTGTCGTCCAAATTGGCCTTAGCAGTGTGCCAGATTATGTATGTAGAAGATATGACCAACAAAGTTCTCGAAAATATGACCAACAAATTCTCGAAAACTGTCACTAATGAAGATCTAGATAACTTTTGTGCTGGAAAGATCTCGATAAATTTTCATAGGAAAGATCTCGATAAATTTACTGTTCCAAAAGTTCTCGATAATTCTTAGTAAAAGATCTCGATAACTTCATTTCATATTTTCTCGATAATTTATGGAAGATCTCGACATTTTCATTTTCTCGAAAACTTTATTGAGATATTTCAAAATCTTCCAAGATTTTCTCGATAACGAAAAGATCTCGAAAATTTGGAAAGATCTCGAAAAAGTTTAGGAGAAAAGATCTCGATAAATTTTCTCGAAAAATTTTCTCGAAAAGATTCTTATACAAGAATTTTTCGAGATCATTGAAGTCGTATGTTTTTGAGAGAAATCTTTGAATCTTCTGAATGAAGCCTGTATATTGAATGATAAACATCAGTTAGAATCACAATAAGGTACCATACAAAAGATCTCGATAAATAACGAACACTCAAATTATCTAGAACATGTGAAATGAGAAATCATGTTGTGAAACCACTGAATTATATCAATTAACACTTGCAAGAACACATTCAAACAGTTTAATTAGACTCAATATCATCACAATGAAAAGCCCTAATTCGAACATAAACCCTAATTTTCTAGAACATGTATACTGATGAATTGGAACAATTAACAAGCATGAACATGTTTTAGTAACATAAACAAACATATCCCACCAACAATATACTCAAAAACATCACATAATCACAAAGCCCTAATTCGAAATAAACCCTAATTATCGAAATCAATTTATACGGGAAAACTGTAATGATTAGGTGTTAGGGATATGATTAGGCAATGATAAAGTACAAAAGCCCTATGTTTTCATAATCACAAACACATTTTTCACGCAAAAATTAAGTTTTCGAAAACCCTAGTTCTACGAATCCAAATTACACGAAATCTTGCCATCTAAAACACGATTCGTTAAAAATCATTTGTTAGAATGAGCCATAGATTACGAATTCACTTACGGTTTTGAGATCAAGAACANGTCGATGCGAAGATTGTTTTGATCAATGCCTACGTTGTGGTCAGCAGGGAGGACTTCAACAAGTGCAAGTAGTGGGAGGTTCTGTTGTTGTGGAACTGATTCAGAGTGTTGAGCCATTTGTGTTATTTATCTGTGAGATCTTTGAATCTTTTGAATGAAACCTGTATATTGAATGTTAAACATCAGTTAGAATCACAATTAGGCATCATACAAAAGATCTCGAAAGTTTAACGAGCTCAAAATTATCTAGAACATGTAAGGTGAGAATTCATGTTGTATAACCAATGGAAAACATCAATTAACACATACAAGAACACATTTAAGCAGTTTAATTAGACTCAATATTATCACAATGAAAAGCCCTAATTCGAACATAAACCCTAATTTTCTAGAACATGCAATCTGTTGATATGGAGTAATTAACAAGCACATACATGTAATAAACACATAAACAAACAAATCCCACCAAGTATATTCACAAAAACATCACACATTCTTAAACCCCTAATTCTACGCAACCCTAATTTTCGAAAACAATTAAAACTTGAAATCTGTTGTGATTAGGTGTTAGGGATATGATTAGGCAATGATAAAGTACAAAAGCCCTATGTTTTCATAATCACAAACACATTATTCACGTAAAAATTAAACTTTCGAAAACCCTAGTTCTACGAATTCAAATTACACGAAATCTAGCCATCAAAAGTATAATTGGCTGAAAACCATTTATTAAAACAAGCTAAAGATCACGAATTCACTTACCTTTTGACGATCAAGAACAATGATTGAGAGATTGAATTTTGGCCGTGAGATGATAAGGGGTGTGTTTGTTTTTGTNGAATTCAAATTACACGAAATCTAGCCATCAAAAGTATAATTGGCTGAAAACCATTTATTAAAACAAGCTAAAGATCACGAATTCACTTACCTTTTGACGATCAAGAACAATGATTGAGAGATTGAATTTTGGCCGTGAGATGATAAGGGGTGTGTTTGTTTTTGTTTTTTTGATTTTGTGAAATAAGAAAAAACGGGGGGGGGGGGTGTTTGTTTGTGTAATAATTTTGAAACTTTATTATAACTTGGCAAGATTAGACCCTGGACTACAAGTAATACCAAATAACTAGTCCTAATGATGTATTTTAACGGTTGAAGGTAACGACAGTTAACGGTAAATATATATTAAGCTAACAAAGAAGTAAAAGGAAAAAGAAATGATATGAGATAACCTTTGACGTTCCACCATTGCAAAGTAACATCATAACTACAAAGAAATATGCACGTACACATGTTTGCACAAGATTTTGAAATTGTGAAGAACATTTTCTCCCCCTCAACACTTGGTGTGAAAATTTTGAAATTTTTGATAAACCAAAGTGTTGACGAAGATTGTGTACATGCAAATGAAAAACATAAGAAATGGTCAAATCTTTTTGGATTTTTGAAGATTTTTGATTTTATATTTTGTTTTTGATAAATATTTACAAAGATAGTTTTGGTATTTGACTCTGTTATTTATTTTTAAGAAAAGATTTGAGATCATCTGGAGTCAAACACCGCATACCAATCCGGTGAACTAGTTCAGTAAACCTTCCCGGGGGTAGTGGTTTTGTGAATAAGTCTGCCAGTTGGTATTCTGTACCCACAAAATATAACTCAATTGTATCCTTTTCAACATGCTCCTTGATGAAGTGATAACGGAGATCAATGCGCTTAGATTTTGAATGCAGAACCATGTTGCACGAAATCGCTATCGCACTTTTCGAGTCACAGTACATCGGAATCTTGTTGAATAAGTAACCGTAGTCCATTAGTTGTGTACGCATCCAAATGACTTGTGCACAGCAGGCAGACATGGCAACATATTCAGCTTCTGTTGACGATAGTGATATGCAATCTTGCTTCTTTGATTGCCAAGACACGAGTTTATCTCCTTGAAACTGCAAACCACCAGAAGTACTTTTGCGTGTATCCATACACCCTGCATGATCAGCGTCTGAAAAAGTTATTAGTTCAAAACCGGAATCCTTCGGATACCAGATCCCCAAATTAATGGTTCCCTTTACGTATCAAAGGATTCTCTTAGCCTCATTGAGGTGACGTTCAGTTGGACTGGACTGATAACGAGAGCACATAAATACAACAACTACAATATCCGGTCTACTAGCGGTGAGATACATCAGTGACCTAATAATACTTCGGTATTTTGTGGGGTCAACTGGTTTCCCATTTGGATCCGCATCTAATTTAGTTGTGTTAGCCATAGGAGTATTGTAAGCATCACAACTGGTCATTCCATGTTTCTTAATTATCTCAAGAGCGTATTTGGTTTGATTTAGGAAAATTCCACGAGGAGACTGATGAACTTGTAGTCCCAAAAAGAACGTAAGTTCACCCATCATTGACATTTCAAAATTTTGTTTCATTAATCTGGCAAAAGCGTTTGAGTACTTTTTGTTTGTAGAGCCAAAAATAATGTCATCGACATATATTTGCACAATTAAAACATCTTCCCCGTGTTTTTGAATAAACAAAGTTGGATCTAGTAAACCTTTAGTAAAAGAATTAGCAAGCAAGAAAGCAGTAAGTTTATCATACCACGCCCTGGGGGCTTGTTTGAGACCATAGAGAGCCTTCTTAAGTCGGTAGACATGATTTGGGTGCTCTGGGTCGACAAATCCCTCTGGCTGACTAACGTATACCTCCTCACGTAGTTGACCGTTCAGAAATGCAGTTTTCACATCCATTTGATAAACGACCATGTTTTTGTGAGCAGCGTATGCTAAAAATATTCGAACAGCTTCGAGTCTAGCCACTGGTGCAAAAGATTCCTCAAAGTCAATTCCTTCCTCTTGAGTATATCCTTTAGCTACCAAACGTGATTTGTTACGAATAACATTGCCTTCTGCGTCCAACTTGTTTTTCCAAATCCATTTTAGCCCAATGACATAAAATCCATCCGGTCGTTCAACTAATTCCCAAACTTCAAGACGTTTGAATTGGTTGAATTCCTCTTGCATTGATTCAATCCAGTTGTCGTAAGTGAGAGCTTCTTTAATATTTTTCGGTTCTTCATGACTAACTGTTAGAGCATAAATGCAATGTTCGGCATCGGAGTGAAGTTTTTGTCTAGTCATAACTGGAGCTGTTGGATGACCAATAATGTTGACAATTGGATGGTCACGAGTCCAATGATGTGTTGAAGGGTGAGGGTTATGAAACTGCTGCATATTAGTTGGTTCCAAGTTGCGTGTTGACGACTCAGCAATATCTGAAAGGTTCGGAGTCGGAGCAAACGGATTAAAGAACGCATTTGGATCATAATTTGCAGGTTCGGGTACTTGTGGTTGGTTCAGATCTTCAGTTGGGTTGTCGGTGTTGGAAGCGGTTTGTTCTTCTATTATTGGTGATTCAGTCGGGGGTGCATCGGGTGTTACTATTGTTGTTGTAGTAACCGTTGTATCAGGTACTTGAGTATTATCAGATTGAGCAGCGGAACTAGTGGATACATCTGGTGCACTTATCTCAAATGAATCATCGAACAAAGGAGAAAACAATGTTTCCAATTCTCGACGAGTTAGTGACAATGGTTCAGCTGAAGAATCTGGAAAGTTTAGATGGTTGGTTGCGGGTCCTAAGCTGTTTTGCTCAGAAGCCAATTCTGTGAGCTCATCGAAATTAGCATGAATAGTCTCCTGAATCTCTCTAGTACGGCGGTTGTAGATTCTAAAACCTTTGGAGTTTTCACAATATCCAATGAAGATACCGACGTCAGCCTTTGCCTTAAGTTTTCCAAGATCATCACGATCATTATTCGGATAACAAAGAGATCCAAATACATGAAAGTGTATTATGTTGGGCTTTCGTTTGTGAACAATTTCATATGGTGTGACTTTGTGACGTTTATTGATCATACAACGATTTTAGGTGTAACATGCGGTAGAGACGGCTTCTGCCCAAAGATAATCTGGTAATTGAGTATTAATGAGCATCGTTCGTGCGGCTTCCACTAACGTCCTGTTGCATCTTTCGACCACTCCATTTTGTTCAGGAGTCCGTGCAATTGATGTTTGATGTTCAATTCCAACTTTCTCAAAGTATGCACGAAGAGTTTGATTCTTGAATTCAGTTCCATTATCTGTTCTTACAATTCTTACTGTGTTGCAAAGTTGAACCTGAATTTTCGTGAGAAATGTGATTATCATTGATGGAGCTTGATCTTTGCTTCGAAGAAAGTAGACCCAAGTCCATTTGGAGAAGTCATCGACTATCACAAGTATGTATCGTTTCCCATTAATCGTTTGTACTCGCATTGGTCCACATAAATCCATATGAAGAAGTTGAAGAACATGATCAGTGCTCAGTTCTGGTTTGGTGGTGAGGTGTGCACGTTTGCTTTTCCTTGTTCACAAGCGGGACATAGGTGATCTTTTGCATATCGGAACCTTGGAAGACCGTCAACTAGTTTATAGCGAGCAAGATCAGTCATAGTTCGGAAGTTGAGATGTGACATGCGTTGGTGCCATAACCAGGATTTTGTCGATTCAGCCTTTGAAAGTAGACAAATGGGAGAGGAAGCGGTCATGTCGGACATTGAAATTGTATAAAGACTGTTTCCACGTGTGCCGGACATGAGATCATTTCCTTGTAGATCACGAACAAAGCATGTTTTCTCCCTGAATGCAACTTCCAGATCACCATCACAAAATTGACCGACTGAAAATAGATTGTGACCGAGGCCTTCAACATAATAAACACGACTAATTTCGATATTCCCACTGACATAGTCCCCATAGCCCATAATTGCAGCGAAATGATCATTCCCGAATCTGACAGTACCAATGAACTTTGAGACAAAGTTTCTTAACAGTTTGAGATTGCCTGTCATGTGTCGGGAGCATCCGCTATCAACAATCCAGAGAACAATTTGCACCACCTGCATCACATGAAAGAGACGACGATGGTACAATGGTAAGGGTGGAACCCGAAGAAGTTGTGGGTTCCGTTGGGTTAGAAGCACACATGTTAACAATTTTAGGAATCCATTTAAAGTTATGTGTCCTTTGTAACCAACGTTGCCAATTCCAACTAGATTTAGCCTTCTTTATATCAAATTCAGTGACAGTTGGCATGATCCTAGAGGTATTGTTCGCAACTACTGGGTTGACTATATCATTCTTAGAAACTACACAAGGCATAAGTCCTAGCACAGATTTAGAAGCATTAGTGGGCCTAGATTTTCTGCCTAATGTACGTTTCTTAAGACGAGATAAAAGAGAATTTGCAACACATTTAGAATGATCACCAGATAACATACTCTTACGACAAAACACACATGAAGCATCAACTTTTAAAACATTCAAAGGTTCATCATTCGTTACACATAGATTAGAATTACAATTTGCCAAATCAGTATCTAAATCTAGTGCAGGATGAGTCTTATTCAAAGTCCTAGGGTGTTCTTCTACTTCAGAGGCTTCTAGTGTCTCTCTTCTACGTTGCAAAATCCTATTCTTCCATTTCATTCGTTTATGCTTGGATCTGCTAACGCTATGAGTGGCAACTATTCCTGTAGAAGTGGAAGGATCCAAATTAGACTTCTTAGTGTGTTGTGCTATATTTGTTATGTCTAATGAGTACATTCCTGGAGCAATTACATTAGTGTTGACAGATTTTCCTTTTTCAAGCTTACGTATTTTCTCTTTCAACTCAATGATAATGTGCATTTTATCTTGAATTTCACTGTCGAGTTTTCGGTTAGAATAAAAATATTCATCACGACTCTTTTGCCAAAAATCTGTAACTTCTTGCAATTCTGCAATTTCCTTTTCATATTTCGAGATTTGACTTTTTAGTTCCTCGTTTTCGTTTTGAAAAGTTGTGGAAGTTTTAAGACTTTGTAATTCCAGTTCGAAATCAAGACTTTGGTTTTGACACCATTCAAGCTTTTTGTTGAGTTGAGAAATCTCATTTGAAAGTTTGTTTTGCACATCATCATTGTGTTTTCGTAGATTAACGTTTTCATCTTTTAATGTCTCAATTTGTTTAGATAACAACTCCACATCATCACAGTGATCATCAACAAGCATAGAAGTACCAGATTCATAAAGAGAATTCATAATGACAGAAATTATATCAGCACTAAGAACATGTTCCAAGAGTCGATCAGCTTCTCTTTGTAAAAATTAATTTTGACGTTTTTGATTTAAAATTGCTTGTTCAGTTTCTTGAAACACATTTATGATGGTTTTGACTTCCTTGTTAAGTTCCTGTTCCCATATCTTAGCAAATGAATGAAAACGTTGAAGACTTGGAGTAATTTGAGTTTGTAACATTTCCCTTCTTTCCTTCGCAATAGAAGAAAGAAAGTTGGCAACAGTGAGTTCAGAATTCTTTTCAACAGCATATTCCATTGATTGGATCTCAGTTGTGAAATATTTATAGTACTGAAAGAAAGTAGAATCAGTTAACATGCTTAGTTTGTTTTGTAACTCGTTGTTTTTCTGAAGTGTTGTCTCAGCATGTTTCCTTATCTGCTTTTGCTTTGAAAAAATTGAGTTGTGTTTTACAATGCTCAAGTTCTCTTGTTAATGCAACGTTTTTGTCTCTTAACTTTGCATTCAGTACTTGACACTGAATATTTTGATTTTGGCTGGTCATAAGTAACATTCTCCATTCGGCATCTGAATCAGACAAAAGCTCATGTTGTTCAAGTTGATCATTGTTATCTTGTGCAGTGGATATAATTGTTTCATCAAATGTCACAACTGGGTTTATTGGATTATCATCAAATAACACCACTGTGGACATTTGATCAGTTATATGAGTAGAAAACATAGAATCAGATTGAACAGCTTGTGCATTGTCTGAGATAGAGTTAGACGGAGAAACACTGTCATGTATCAGGCATGGATAAGAATCATTTGCTTGATACAGAGCATCAGTGTCATAGATTGGACTGGAGTCACTTACCTGGAGTTCATGTGTGTCAGCCATTAATAGCATATCAACAGTTCCATGTGAGTTATCCATGACAGGAATATAAGAGGTAATGTTTGTCATTCCGTGAGATCTTCTAGATGTTGTTTCCACGTGAGTAGTATCATCTTCTAGCTTAACCAAATTTGTCAGTCGCGATTCAAGATAGCTCTGAAGAGTGATTTGTGGAGCAGGGAGGATGCTTTTCATGAACTTCCTTTGGAGACAAGACTGTAGAAGTTGATTCATTCGTAGGTCTTTGTGTGGCTGATGCATGATTTCAAGATGTTTCCACATTTCATGAGCACAAACTTCAAAATCCAAGGTAGAGTAGATGGAATTTGGAAGACCTAGAGTGATGTACCAACTTGCTTGGTAGTCAGCAGCATGTTGGTCTAGGTCATGGCCAGTCAAAGTGTCTTTGGTTTGTAGTTCAATGAAGCCTGTGGAGTCAGCAATGAATTTCATTTGATATGGTCCTTGAAGAATAGATTTCAGTATGAGATCAGCGTGTGGACGATTAGCAACCCATTGTAAGAATCTTCGTTTCCAAGTAGTGTAGTTTCCATTAATCAACATAGGAGGATATGATTCATTACCAAAGTGTAGTACATGACGAGGGTCGGTACTATGACGTGGAGTGTAAGGAGAGTTTGAGTACGGTAGTGGAGACATGATGAAAGACTTGTGTGTAAATGGATCTTGTAGAAGGTATAAGTGTTATGCCAAGCCTTGAAAACTATCCCAAGTGTTTTCTCGAAACTTTGTTGAAGAATATCTCGAAAAACAGTCAAAGTCCAGAAGATCTCGAAAAAAGTTACAAAGATCTCGATAATTTCAAAAGTTCTCGAAAAATCAATTTTATCGAGAAAATTTTAATAAACTTTCGAGAAATTTCACTGTAGCAGGAATTTGTAAGGTTCTCGAAAATTATGAAAGGATTTCGAAAGTTTTCCAA